>JAQGBT010001860.1:0-28108 GCA_034698585.1 Disparrhopalites patrizii | reverse complement strand
ACCCACCCTCTCTTATTGAAGTTTTCCCCAGGGGAAGTTTGTTAATACAAAACCCGCAGGAAAGATTATTCCTTTCAAAGGAAAAAAAAAATCATTTCAACCCCTTTCTCCATGATTACAATGGAGCTCTGTCCACCTCGCCATCGCATGATGAATGAGCATGTAGTGCAAATGTTCCTTGTCCAAGAGGAAATTGTATGGCTGGCGTCGTTGAAATTTTGATTTTCACGTATTTTAAATCTGGAATTCTAGAATGAACTCTATAATATTCCCTAGAAAATTACTATGCAGCCTAGTTTTTTATTCAATATCCTTTTTTCTAAAAAAAATACAAAGAAAACAGCATTTTTGGTGTTACAATAGCTCCTTTCAAATCCTCGTCTGTATATTTACGTTCGTTCAGCATTTCGCAATACAAACGGTACCCCACAGATGTTTTCGTACTCCTACAAAAATGTATTCCACCCAAGAAAAGCAGATGGATGTGTATGGGATACGCCATTAACTGAATTCCTTTTTGTCGTTCCAAAATGAGAAAAGTCAATAGAAGCGGAAGCCCTAGGATTGAGGATGATTTATGAGGAGTCATTGGAACAAAAGAAAAAGCAATTGCCTTAAAAGAAAGGAAAATATAACTATAAAGTGCTCCACATGACTCGAAAAAATTGCTTCAGATTCAAGCACAAATAAAAATACAGTATTTCCTCCCATTTTTTGACTCCTGGAGGTAAGATATAAAACAGTATTCTTGTGAAAAATTCTTATTATTGAAGTGGAGCAGGAAAATAGTCATAACTTGATTAATTTGGGTATAGAGTCAAGACGGAAGGATTTTTTTCATTTGATCCACAATTCTGTAGTAAAATTCTGTGTATGTTTTTTTGTATGATGCTTGTACTGGCTCTGATTTCAGAAGGGTGCAAAATCCAATTTGGTAGCCTGTACCCAGATTCACGAGTTGCACTGCCATAAATGTACTCTCACCCTACAACAACCAGAAGACAACAAAGGTGAAAGTGCAAAAAAATCTTTAAAATAAACCAGAAAATATGGCTAATAGGATCTTACGTAACGTAATACACATGTTCTTTCCGTTTATGTGTAGGTATGTATACAAGTTACGTAATATACATACAAGTTACGAAATAGCCTGCCTCCGTAATACAAGTTTATGCTTTCAGGCTTGGCCAACTTTCCTTTTCTGCAAAGCAAATTCTTTAAAATAACATTTCTGCTTTCTCTTACTCATCCGTTCAAATTTCGCCTCTTTGAATATCTATACATTTAACTTTTTTTTATCATGCTTTCTCCTCAACTTCCCCATCATTTTTTATTTAAAAAAGGACCAATTTCAAAGACGTTGCCTCTATGCTGTCCTTGTTTCAACACAAATCGACAACAAATGCCACTTTACAAACGAGGATTTGCACGATCTTTTGTTTTTTCAAACATAATACTCGCGATTTCCCACATTTCCCCACTCGTAATAATAATACTTTATGGAGTCGATTTGGCCTTGACCCTCACAACGTTACAGATTAATTCAAAGATTACATTCATTTGCCAATTCGTAGTAAACATTGTCTAAAGTCCATTGCTCATTTCCCCTCTGATGAAAATTCCATTCATTTTCCCCACAAATATATTCAATTCGCAATTATTTTCTGCCATAAAGGTCAAAATCAGTCACTTATAGGCAATTTTGCTTGTTGTCGTAGCCACATACATATGTATAAGTAAGCAACAATTACTATTGTGTCACCTTCATTTTCCTAAAACAATACCCGACTTTCTCCTACGCTCCCCTCCCTCATTGTGGCCCGAATGCTCCAATCTTCCTGACCTTGCTTCAGTATATATTAATGTCGCAACCCGCCTCAAGTCAATGCAGAAGCAAATCATGAGGAATGATAGAAAAGTGGATGTTGGGGAGAGTATACGTAAACTTAATATTGGGTGGTAAATACCGGTTACAACCAGACCTCATGCCACCTGCGGGGGTTCAAATCCTCTTTTTCTTGTCTGCGCCCAGACACCGTATGATATGTCAGAGGCAGCCTTGTGGGATTTCCGAAAGGACTTTTAGTAGCACCCATAAAGAACTCCGGACCACAGAAAGGCGAGAGGCAGAGAGGTATGCACATATGTATGTTCACGTCATTATGTAGACATCTTCAGAATGTGATTCGAGTTGAAAATTCAAAAATGGCGACTGCTCCCACATACGATGTATCGGCTCCCTCAAAATGCTCTTTTACCGTGTTTACACGTACTTTTATAGTACGCTTTATATTCTAATTCCCTCTTACTGGCCTGGCACTCCCTTAAACGAGCATGCAACTTTCTCCTTTTTAGCTTTCCCACCTCATTCACCGTCTTTCAAACAGTCCTGCAAACTTTCTCCTGTCATGATTTCTCCCATCATTCAAAGACTTTCTCCTCCAAAGACTTTTTCATCTCCGAAACGTTCTCAACCAAACTGTACCATCTTTTTCGGAATTGCAAGACTTGTATGAAAACACAATTTTATCTCATGGAATTTCTGTTCTCCTGAAAACTACAATTTACTCCACTTGCTCTACCCTTCAAGACTTCACCATCACGTTTTTTTAATAGTAAAAATGTGCCTATTTCCCCATACATTTCTCTCTGTTCTCGCTACAACTTTCTCTGTTACATTTCTCTCTTTTCTCGCTAGAACTTTCTCTGTTAGTCTTATCCCAGTCTATTAGGTTGAGCCTCTTTTCCCTGCGACACAGTTATACACATGTATAAATAAGTAACTAGTGGAAATAAAGCCTTATAGTATTACATGATCCTTTCAAGCCCCGCAAGTTCTAGCCTTAAAAAAAAACCATGGATCGTCCGGGTAACAAGAAGGAAAGGAAAAAATACACTGGGGGAAAAAAGCACAAGGACGTATCTGTTGATCCATTACGGAAGAACCCATCTAGTTGCGCTGGTCTTGACTGGGTCCGAACATTGACCAGAGATCAATACTGTCTGTCCCTTTTCTTCGTGGATGTTCTCCTCATTACATGCAGACTACACAGTTTTTTTAGAATAGGATTTAACCCGCTTCAACCCAGCAATTTCCTTGTTTTTGTGGCTCACAAAATAATAAATGTATTTACATACAATTTCGGAGACACATGATGATGGATCCAAGTAAATATTTGGGATGCCAGCCCCAAGATAAATCCTTTGGTTTAGATATTCCCTTCAGAAATTACAGTGGGAAACATTCTTTCCCAGAGGTCACTATTAGAGGGTCTCTCGTTTATTTCCCTCTTGGGAGGAGGGCAGTTCTCCGGTTTGCAATTTTCCTATGTTTGTTCCAGAGTTTGTTTGTCAAAGTATTGCCTACAAACATTTAGCACAATTTTTTGTTTGATGAAAAAAAAAACAGAACTTTCCCTTGCCTTCCCCTGACAGAATTCATTCCAGCCCACATTTTCTCCAGAGACGAGGCAATGGATTACCCATTTCATTTTGACTTTCTTCAATTTCTCCCTTTTTTCCATTCACTTTTTTTGCAATGGTCCTAAGAACATTTTTTTCTCTCCGTCCCACCTCAAAACGTCTGGATGAAAATCTCTTGAAAATGTCAGGAGCAGGATTTTTTTTTCTGGGGTCTTTCCCTTCCATTTTTTTTTATTTCCTCGCCCAGGATTCCATATTTCCTTGGAATTACCTCCATCTTCCATTTCCAGTGAATATACATACATATCTTCTTGCGGTGTCATCCTTTCCATTTCCTTTCATCTCCCACACAATTCCAGACTCACCGCATCTCTTTAAAAAAAAACGTAAAACGCGCACAAAAGCAAACAAATATGCCAATCACCCACACAATTCCCCGGCCCACCTTTTCATCTCCATATTTCCCATTCCCTTTGAAAGAAAAATGCCTTGTAGAAAACCGAATGTTGATGATTGCCTTGTCTACAAAAAGTATATAAGGCTTCATGCACAGAAACAAAATAAAAAAAACATGGTACCTTTGCCATTAAGAAACAACAACAAACCTCATCATGTTCCTCTTTTCCACAAAGAAGAGTATTTTTCTCTCCGTTCCTTGACAAACTATTAATCAACCTCATTTTAGGTTCATATACCCAGTTATACACGGAGAGTTCTAGAAATTAAAAAGTTAAATAGCGCAATTGCATAATTGCAATTTGTGGCTTTCTGGCACGAATTCCAATTTTGCTCCCAGAACAATCGTAATTATCACGTTTGGATGAATGATATTAAATGCAAAAAAAAAAAAAAAAATGTCAGTCATACAAAAATTTGTGCTTACACGAAATATTCAAGGCAACTGACACCTTTAGGGTGCTCACTCACTCTGGAAGGAAAACCTACTCCAGGTCCAAACTTATAGGCCATGTTCCAGGTTCCAGAAGAAATAAATTATTTATTACAAAAAAAAACCCTCAGCCTCCACACAAAAATTTGTCGTCTCTTCCAGTTTTTTATGCTAGGAAGATTTTATGGGGAAAAAAGTCCCTTCTATAGACGTCTCTTGACAGTAACCTATCTTCCTTGGGCATTGGAGTAGCAATAATAATCTCTGCACCTGTACACCACATAAATTTCTCCTTTACAGCGCAAAAAATATCCATCTCATTCTTTTCCTTTTGGCCATTCCTAATCCTGCTTTTCTCCCACAAAGAAATCCTTTCCTGTAATTTAACCCACATCAATCATCCCTTGCGTTCTCCCAAAGAAATTTCCTGGCAGGATTTTACTCGTTTCGTACACTGACCAATTTTGCTAATAACAGTTATACAATTTGCTTCCTAAAACCACTTTCACCGGGGAATGTGACACCAAAAATCCGAAATTAATTAACACAATCGATTTTTGCTTCGTTCCTTAGTCTTTCCATAGCAAAACAATCTGGCATAAAACTCCGTTTAAGTTCCAAACCATTATATTACACCTCAATTTCAATGATTTTGTTTAGTCTCCACGCCAAAGATTCCTATAAGGAAGCCCCATTCCGTTCTCTCACCGAATAACCTTGGACAGGAAATTTTGCGGCATGGAGTCAACAGGAAATTCCCATAAAAATAACGTTTTTTCGGTATCGTAATCTATAGATATATGTACGAAAACGTCCCTGACACGAACGTACATATATGTATTCCCCCTGTTTTATGACCCCCGCTAAAAGATTCAATGTGACTGCTTTCCCAATTTCACCTTCATCATCGAGATGAGGAAAAAATGTGAAGGAAAGTAAACAAGAAGCAATTGACTCCCAGCTGGAGTCCAGCCAGTTCAGCAGAGGAATACCTATATGTATACAGCTTATAGGGGCAAGAGAGAGAGAGAGAGAGAGAGCAATCTAGACATGGACGGTGTACATTTTAAAAACGTTACAATTTACATACGGCGAACTTCACCAAAAGAGTTTTATACAAGTAACCGAGGGCTCGTTTGGGTGAAGGTTTTGTTTTGACAAGAGGAATTATCAGGATCATAAAAAATACATTAAAAACAAACGAGAAGTCCTGATCCTATAATATACATACATAATCTGTACATGTGCCCGTTCAACGCTGACCCAATTTCCCCCGTACGGAGACTTAGTATTTTATTTATGCTAAACTTTCTCCCCGACAAAAAAAACACTTTTGAACTCGTAAACAGAGTTACATAATTTAACAACGGGATTTAAAAAAAAACCAGCCAGCAGAGAGAAAAAGACAGAGAGAGAGAGATCTAAATGTAAATGTTTTCCAATTAACAAATTCTCTACAGAATTCAAAAGAGAATAAATACATTTTCAACGAATTCACTTCACATTTGCATGGCTCACAAAATTATTGCATGCCACAAACATGGGAAAAGTCCACACTAAAAGAGAACTACTCACATTACTTCCTCCGGCGCGGCTGCAATTCAAAATTATGGCCCGCATGAACAGGTGAAAGTTGGGGAAAGTTTCCACAAACATTCAAAAACTCCCGCTAAACTGGGACGGACAAGGAAACTAATGAAACTGAGTGCATGGCAGTAAGTACGAGGAGCAAATGGAACTCCATTAGCGCGCAATTCAAAGAGTAGTCTGCAGAGAGAGGGAGAGAAAGAGAATACACAAAAAAGACGGGAGAAAGTGAGAAGCGAAATAAATAAAATTGACAGACAGAATTGGGAAAGAAAGGCAGTAAAGACAATGGTCTAGGAGAGACTATTGAAGCAAATGCGTACGTGAGAACGATTTTTTCCCTTGGAAAAGACAGGAACTACGAGACGAAGAGGAGAGTGAGGGATAGACAGCAAAATCAAGAGAGAGAGAGAGAGAGAGAGAGAAAGAAAGAAGGAGAAAATAAACTTTCACCACAAGTGAAAGCTCCATGTCATTTTCCGGCCCATCAACAACACAAGAGCTCCTTTCCTTTTCCATGCTGGTATTCGGACGGCAAAGGAAAGACACACATGTAATTACATTCGTTCAAGTACTTTTCCCACCCACAAAAAAAAACCTATGTAAAGATGTATACACACACCTGATAATATCCATAGTAATAATCATTCCCACCAGCTGTTCATTAGTAAAACCACAAGGAAAGCGAAAAAAAGTGGAAGAATTCTCTTATGGAGAACTCTTATAATAAGTATTTTAAGGGAAAGGATGGTTCTTTCTTCTTTTAGACCCATAATTATTGTTAGCATTTCATCGGAATTTTTCTCCTCTCGTGACAGCCTTTATTCTCTCCGACCATAAAAGAGTTAGCTCTAGCTGGTTGGGTAAGGCGCAAGTATCCACAAAAAACACATGGGAAGTCTGATATAACTCGAAATGTACCAGGATAATCTCCCTTCAGAAGCAGGAAAAAGACTAGAGGAAATATAAATAGGCAGCATTATTTTCTCTTTCCTTGCGAATTTTTTTTACTATATGGAATTTACGAACATTTTTTTGCTTCATAATTTCCCCTGTACTTTATTCGAGAAAGGCCTTAGCCAGGGTTACTGGCCCTTTCCCCTTCGCAAATCTTGACTCGTAATTACGGAAAACCACCCCACAATATTTCACGTTCTCTCATTTAAATCCAAACGGAAGTGAGGTCCCGGCGTTTTATCCCGAATTGCACACAAAAGATTTCCACTCCATTTCCTTTTCATCATGGAATAAAATTTATTTTCTTTCTAGAAAGAAATGCAAAAAAAAAAAGAAAAAAAGGAAGGAAGAGAAAAAAATCATGAACTCACTTTTTCCCGAGAACATCCAGACATTCAGATAGAAAGGAAATAAGAAATAAAAATCTCCACTTCAATTTAAGCTCTCATTCTTTCCATTTCCCTTTCTCTCTCTCTCTCCCTTATTTTTTCATCTAGCCCCTGGAAAAGTCTACACAATTCATTTCAAATTGGAAAAAAGAGAAAATTCTCTCCCAGAATAAGAAAAAAGAAGGTATTATACCGGTGCCCTTGGACAGGAAAGGAAACCTGTGGTTCACGAAGAGCCCATTAAATGTGAGGTACTGGAGAGGAAAGGAGTAATACAAGATCTCTCAATATGTACCAGTATGGGTAGGCACACTCCAAAGCCTTTTTTATCTCTCTTCTCTTGAATTATCTGACGCGGCCATAGCCCCACCGAAGGAAAGGTTGAGCAGGAGGGCCTTGTAAGTCTTTAGAGGACAAATAAGATGGAGAGAGAGAAAGTAAGAGAGAAAGCACGAGAATGAGAGCTAGAGAGAGAAAGGAGAAGAGAAAGCAAGAAGATGAGAGAGAAAGCCAGAAGGAAAGAGAGGATCAGTGGAAACTGTAGAAACACAGGCTCATAAAGACAGAAAAGACATTGTACACAGAAGAAAAAAAACTGAGGATCCTCTCAAGTTATCTTGTTGCTTCTTACTACAGATACATGTTGATTCTTGGGGAAAAAAGATTGGTTTCCCCCACCTTTCCCTTCATCCATTGGCCACATCCGATTTCACTGCAGGGATATTTTCTCAGAAAAAAAATAGTCATCACACACAGGACAATTGGGAGAGAGAAAGACCATATTTATTTTCTTAAAAAAAAAATAGAAGATCTCAAAATATTGCCAGGAGGAATAGTAACAACGAAAGACGCAAAAGGTGATGCTACTCGAAAGGCAGAAAAAAAGGATCCTCTACACTCACAAATGACTTTCAATGTTTCAATTCGCGTAGAAAAAATCATAAATATCTTAGCACCTGTGCAGCTTTTTGTACATTCTCCAGAGGAATTTCTCCCAACTTTTCCTCCCCACCGAGCTCGGCACAGTTCTGCGTAAATGACCTTGTTTCATACCGTTTTCAAATTCTCTTTGCTCTCTTTTTCTCGACTTTCTCTTCATTCCGTCTCTATACCTTTCTCTTCGTCTCTCTCTCTCTTTCTCTCTCTCTCTTACGCATCACCTCCCCATGAATTTTCTCCTGAACTTCCTCCCCATGGTAAGATCCTAAAGCGCAGGAAACATAACGCCCCTTCCATATAAATTCTTTAGTGAGCTCCACAGACGACAGCTGACCTTTTCCCCTGGTGTATTTTATATTTTTGTAAATTTGAGTCTCGAAAAAAAAATATATCGTTTACGTATTTCCTTTTTGGGTCCATCATCCCACCCCACCCGCCTACATATTGAGTCTCGCCCCCAGGGCAAAAACTGCTGCCATTCCCCCCGAAAAAATTAATTCTCTCTCCCCTTCTCAAATTCAGTTTTGTTTCCCATCAACGGGCAGACGTCAAAGCAAAATTGAATTTGGAGAGGTCTGTGCATACTTATGTATAACATAAGGTTGGAGTGGAGGTAAATTAAAAATTAATTAAAGTTGGCACACGCACAAAAAAATTGGGGTGGAATTTTCAAATCCAATTTCATTTTACCTCCGCAATGTTAGTCGAGAATCGTTATTTAATTAGTCCAGCCTTCACCGCCAACGATCCCCATCAAAATATAATTCCACGAGACGAGGCGAGGAGATGGAGGATTTAACAAGTATTGACGTCAACAAACAATTACAAGGCTAAATATAGGGAAAACATATTTCTCCAAAAAAAAAAACATCTCAGAGGGAATGTAACGGTAAAGAGCTTTAACCTCCAAAATGAACTAAAAAAATCCACGTGTAATTAAAATAAAAAAACATCAGGTGGACTGACAAATCTGGAAAAAAACACGCTAGTTTGTTAGGTCCATTTCTCCCGTGACAAACCCTTTATTGTCCAGGTTAACTCGCAAGAGAGATACTCGAGTGACAACTAATGGATCATTTACTGTCACTCTTTCTTATACCACATGTTATGGAAAAGATTTCCACATGTCATGTGCTCGTGTAGAGAAGGAAAATTTGATTGAAAACGTTGGTATTTGATCCATTCAGTTACCTGAATTTAGTGCCCCGCATTGTTCTCCTTTTACACGGGGACTGGGTTTTATTTCGGGCACTACCCCATAATTAAATTAATTTCTGCGGGTATCAAATCCCAAACCCGAAACGACACCTGTCGTAAGTCTCTTGGCAAGGTAGCAAAACCACAAATTGTATTATGTGGTAGGGGAAGGGAAAACAACGTGTCGTTTTCAGATTGAATACAATCGTAGGACGCTAGTTTAAGTTGACAGCTTGCCAAATTCAGGTCGAGGCCGGTAAACAAAGCTTTGTTTACTGGAGAGAGCGAAGCCATACCGGGGAAGAAAGGCAAAAAAAAAGAGAGAGACCCCATACTGCGGGGGATATGAGAGAAACAAACTAACAGAGACAGAAACAGTGTGAAAGAAGAGGCACAGCGAGCGTGAAAAAAACGAAAAGGGAGAGAAAGCCAGGCGAGATGGAGCCGTACAGAAAGGAAGAGAAGGAAAACAATGTAAAAGGGGAAAGCTCAACGCAAAAACCGAATAGAACAGAGAAAGAAGAAGGGGAAAACATGAAATTGAACAACAAGTAAAAAGAGAAAGTACACAAAGGGACGTTCATGGACAGAAAATGTAAACGAACCGAGAAAAAGACAACGGGAGAAGAGAAATTTGGGAAGGGAAAGTAAAAGAATTTCAAACGAACAATCAAGAAAGGGATAAAAGTAATCGAATGGATCAAAGAGAAAATAAAACGAGGAAAAGAGAGGGGGAAAAGATCAGATGAGAAAGAGACTCAGCAACATACTATATAGAACATAGAAATAACAATATAAATAATCCCCTGAAAACCAAATATATGTTAGCATCCCATGGAATTCGAAAAAAAAAAAATCCCCAAACAAAAAATCATAGCCACGCGCACAACCATGCAAACTTGTGGAATGAATATCCGCCAGGCAACAGCAGGTCGAAGCCTTACTAATAATTATTAAGCACCGGTAATCTAATTAACACGATCCCATCTCCCCGGCAAATGAGAAAGTTATGAAACCACAAACAGAAATTCTCTCCCCACAATTCTTTCCCGCTTGGCCAAAAACTTCCTAACATTGGAAAATCAAACGTGGGAGAGTTTTTGCGTGTCGAAGTAGAAGTAATTAGAATTAGTCCTTGCCGCTCCACAAAACTTCACCCAACACACACAACATGGTCTAGCTCATCCATGTAATTATCCAAATCTTCCATATGTTCGTCCAACTATGAAAAGCATAATAATTCCCGCCCAGAAAAAAATTATTTCACCCACTCCAACCAAATGTGTATACAGATTTTCTCAAAAGAGAAAACTTTTTAAAGTAAAGTAACATCTGTTTTCCCCACAAGGGCCAAGCCACACCATCAGGGGCAATGGTCGGTCTCTAACCTTTTCATGAAGTTCCACCAAAAATACAAAATAAAAGTGTCCCCAAACCACAAGATTCCCCTCGACCGTTATGGTAATTCATATGGCAACAAATGTGTTGTGAAATGTAATTATTTATATATGAAAATTATGGATAAATATGCGAGATGATGGGAGAAATCTTGGTCGGATGAATATTTCATGAACTTTCTCCACTTTCTCCAAAAAAGGGAATACGACAGTACAATAAATATTTCCAACTGACCCTTACCTCAGACTCATTGCCATTGATGCTCACGTCATCGTCATCCGACCCATCCTGGAACTTGACCGTAGATGTCCGGGTCATCTCGGCCAATTCCGCCATTGTCGGCTCTGCCTCCGCCCCCCTCAAATCTCCTGAAGCTCCTGGTAGTCCACCCTTGGCCGACCCATATGAATCTCCTTCTGAAAAATTCCCAGGAAAAATAAAACAATGTTTACAATCTCAAAAATACTTGTAAATAATATTTAAAAAAAAAAGACGAGAGAAAAAACGACAGTAAAATAAATATTGGCCTTTATGCCTTTACATGAGTGAAAACAATTCCCTCACGACAAGCCCTTTGTATGCCTTTCGCCTTCCCTGAGCCCTCATGCCTTTTTAATGTAATGTAAGAACATACAAAAATAATAACAATGATACAACATCAAATATGAAAGAGAACACACACAAGTCCCTAATTTCCTTACAGACTCCCAATTCCCCAGGTTCCCAGGCATTCTGTACAGGGAATTTTTATGTTATATAGAATAAGAGTAGACTATATATTTCCTTTTTTCTCTCTCAGATCCACTCCTCTCCATTTTGGGGGAATTTACTCAAGGAAATAAAAACGGGGGGAAATTACACCTATACAACCCTTCCAAAATATCCCCTATATAAAACATATATGACCTCTAAACAAATATGGCATAATCAGGTGCAACACAACTTCCTTATTACGTAAGCAGGACTCACACATGTATAGAGAGGAAGGAATACAGAAAAAAAGAAAAAGAAAAAAAAGGAGACAAGATTTTCCTCTTTCCCCTTTCTAATACATTATTCATGGTAGAAGGGGCAGGGAAAGGAACATTGGGCATGGCATGTACATATGTATGTATGTACGTGCCATGTATTCACACCCTCCTATCTCTCTCCAGCCCTTCATACATGATAAACGTTCCCTAAAAAGAAAAATATACACACACACACATACACGTGCCAAGCTTCCTTTTGCTACAAGACATACTATCCAAGTGTATACGAGGAAGAAATAAAAGTAAAAAAAGAAAGAAAGAAAGGAATAGAGAAAGAGAGGAGAAGGAATGTTATGCGTATATAGAATCTCTCTTTTGACTCTTAAGAGTGTGAAGGAATAGAATTTTTTTTTATATCCAGGATAAAATTGTGAAGGAATTCTGTGGCGGGGAGGGGAGTAAACTTTTTTTTTACAACTCTACACGAAAATCTTGGTTGAAGACCAGAATGCATACAGAAAGATCGATTTTTTCTCCACTTTCTTTCCCTTCACCATCATCTTTCTCCTGTGCTTTCTCCATGGTTTAGTGCTATCTCCCAATTTTTTTTTTTTTTTACTTTTTGACTCAAAATCTTAAGGTCAAAAAATAGGCCAGGGAAGCTCGTCAATGTGAAGGAGGGATCAGGGAGGTCAAAGGAAATATGACAAAATGTCACAGGACGTACGTGGAAAACAGAGGTCAAACCAAATATGACGAATGAGAGTCTAAACGCAAATTTAACGAAAGGGGAGTTCAAACGCAGGCAAAAAGGAGGTCAAATGAAGACGAGAAGGGAGTCCAAACGCAAACGCAGATGGAAAGGGAGGTCAAACGCAAACGAAAACAGAGGTCAAACACAGATAAAAACGGAGGTCCAACAGACGACAAGAGAGGTCAAACGGATTACGAGAAAAAGAAAGGTCAAAAGGGAAAATGGAGGAGAAAGGTCAGAGAAAGAGACGGTCAAATGGCAAAAAGTGTTTAAAAGGAAATTACTTCTACAATTCAAGACCGGAGAAGGTACAGAACGAGATAAAGTGACGCTGTCTCGTCCACGTGCCAAACCAAAAGGAAAAAAAAGGAGGAAGGGCGCCTAGTTAGGGCATAATAAATGGGAGAGAAAACAATGAAAAAATCGTTAGGGGTCATTTACTATTTGAAGTCAAGTGCAATTTCCCTTCCTTCCTTCCGCCCAGAGTATTATTTCCTTGGATACGACAGGAAAAAAAGCGGGGGAGAAAAATCTCCGGGATACTTATACTAAACAACATGCTACCCGTGCTGCTGGCGTAATCAAAAAGCTTTCTTCCAGGACATGACTCCAGTTTCACGTCAAATGGTGACAAAGGAATTTCCCATCTCTCTCTCTCTCTGCTTTCCTCTTTACCTCTCTGCCTTTCTCTGTTTGCATGACTTTCTCCTGGTGTTTTATTTCCAAAGACCAAGTCCCCACTTATAATTTCCTTCCTTCCAACGTTGATATACGTCTGATGGAGCTCCGTTTTCTCTTGCTTTCTCTCTTTCCATGGCTCTTTATCTCTCTCTCTCTCTCTTTGGCTCTTTTTCCCTCCCTCGCTAGTATTTACTACTCCGTGTGTACCTAGTTTAATGACAATGTCAACGATCTCTCCACGTTATTTGCTCCAACAGGACTATATGGAGACACACATATCCAATGTAGAAAATTGGGGTTGAAATTTCCTTTGAACGTCGCCTTGGACGACGACGCGGAAAAAAAGAATGAGGAAAAACGGATCAGGAAAAGAAGAAGGGAAAAAGGAGGAGGAAAAAAGGCGGAAATAGCTCACGTCATTTCGACACTGACTAAAACTTTCTCCAATTGTCCTGACAGTGAAAGTGCGTAGTAGTGTAGAACTCACCAGTTTTTTCTGCATTTTCTTTTGAGCATGTCTTCCCTATTTATAATTTTATTTCCACATTTTATCCCTTCTCGTGTTAACTAGATTTGACAAGTTTTATCACCGTCTTTCCAATACCCACCAGGGCGATTTTATTATAGGATTCCCCTTTTTATCACCTCTTCTCATTCCCTTTTTTTCTCTAAAGGACTTTCTCCAGAATCCCAGGCTTTATTCCAGCAAACAAAACTTTCTTTCCTTCGCAAAAAAAAATAGTATTCGCAGCTTTTTAGGGCTCATCTTGTTCACAACACCTTCCCTTGTTTTACTTTCTACGCCTGAACAAATTTTTTTAGTTTTTCCCCCGGTTATACTCCCAGGAGAATTCATGGTTTAAAATATTTAACTTCCGGTTGCTTTCTCCCTGTTTCCTACTTAAACCCAGGCGGGGTCTATTTCCAGGTTTTTTAGTACAATCTCCTGGGATAGCATTTAACTGAAACGCCTCAACTCTTTAGAACTAACAGACTGGTCCTGAAATCGAAAGAGCATTCCCTTGAAAACGAATCAATAACTTTGAAAAACATTTTCCCTGCCACAAAAAAGTTTATGAACTTTTACACCCGAATATTGAAGAGAAGCCCATTCGTACCACAACAATTCATAGGAAACGGAAGAGAATAAAAGAAAAACTTTTCCAGCCATTTTTTTCTCTGTTGAAAGCAATAATTATTGTGGGGGTTCTTTTGCCTGAAAGTGAAAGGTCCCTGTCAAAATGGGGGCATAAACAAAATATTTTCCCATCTAAAGTTTTTTCTTTATTTCCTGGGGAAATATCTCAACTCATTTCGTGTTGTTCATTTGCTCTGGGAAAAAACATGCACACGGCCAAAGAGAATTGGGAAGTATTTAGGGACTTAAAAAAGAGGGAAATATGGCTTACAAATGACGTGATTCGCAAAGTTTTCCAGAGCAAAAATGCTCACCTCGTCAACAATTATATAATTTCCTGGAAACTACCTTCCCACGCAAAAAACAAATGCGCGTACACATCATTCGTAATTGAATTTGAAATTCGCAAAAGTACAAGTAAACGCAGAGATAGAAGAGAGAGATTAGCTAGTGACGGACAAACAGGATATACGGAGAAAATAAAGTTGTAGAAACTGAGAAGTACGTAAGAGCAAGAAGATGATGGAGGAGAGTGAAGGAGGTAAATTATACAAAGCATTTACAAAATTCAGAAGCACTTGGTCAAACAAAAAGTTCCCCTACTTTGCTCTTTCACTCCTTCATTCTCTTTTCAAAAACTTCATCCTCATACATTTTTCCTTTCGTTTCAAACTACAACTTTCTCCTTGAATTTCATAATATATCCTTTAGCTTCCTTGTGAGAATGCATCTCAACTTTATATGTCTGGACTTGTTTTTGTTCATCCTTTCATTTATATTCTCTTTCTTGTTCGTATCTTCAAATTAATCTCCCTGCTTTATCCCTCTCTCTTCTGCTTTCGTTGGTTATCGCTCTCCAAATCTTCTGCTTTCTCTGTCCATCTTCTTCTCTTTAAGTTTCTCTGCTTTTGCTTCTCTTCTTTTTTCTGCCCCTCTCTATCTGTTTCTTGCTTTCTGTTACTCTTCTGCTTTCTCCATCTCTCTTTGTCTTCACTAATTTCTTCATTTCTCTTCGACTTCAATACTTTCTTTATTTCTCTTTGTCTTCACGAATTTCTCCATTTCTCTTTGTCTTCACGAATTTCTCTATTTCTCTTTGTCATCACTTTCTCTGTTTCTCTTTGTCTTCCCTACTTTCTCCATTTCGCTTTGTCTTCACTACTTTCTCCATTTCTCTCTCCCTCTCTTTTGCTTTCTATGCTCCTCTCTTTCTCTTCTGTTTTCCATTTATGTTTTTCTTAAGATTTCACTGCTTGTCTCTTATGCTCTTTGATGGCCTCTCCCTCCTTCTCTTATGCTTTTTCCTCTCCTCCTTCTCGTCTTCTTTCTCCTCTTTTTTCCACTTCTCTCTATCTCTTTGTTGCTTTCTCTTTGTCTCCTGTTTCTCTCTCTCCCTCTCTTTTGCTTTCTATGCATCTCTTCCGTTTGCTTTCGATTTCTGTCTTTCTTAAGCTTTCACTGTCTCTTGTGCTTTCTGCTTCTCTCTCTCTGTCTATCTTCTGCTTTCTTAATATCCCTCTCCTCTGCTACCCGCTTCTGTTCCCCTTTCACTATTTCTCTCTCTCTTCGGTTGTCTGTTCCTGTCTCTCTCCAGTTTTGTTTCTCTCTTCTGCTTTCTATTTTTTCTGCGTCTTTTGATTTCTGTTTCTATCTCTTCTTCTTCTTTTTCTCCTTCTTTGGATTTCTGCTTTTCTCTTTCCTTCGTTCACTTTTGCCTTCTTTGGATCCATTTCTCTCTCTGTTGTACTTTCACTTTTTCTTCTTATGATTTGTCTGCTTTCCTCGCTTATACTTTCTCCGTTTCTCTCTTTCGCTTTTCCCACTTCCTTCTCTCAAAAACTCTGTCCACTTTCCATCTGCACTCTATCTTCCTTTACATTCAATCCAGTTTCTCCTTCATCCTTCATCTTACTCTATCCGTGACATTATTGAAACGAGAAACGAGAAAATAGAGGCCTTATGATTACAGAAAAGAAACGAGGGATTTCCTCACACCAGCACGCCTCATGCATAGAGAAACATGCCTGAAAGAGAGTCGGGCATGTAGAGCAAGAAAGGAGAAAGACAGAGAGCTTGGAAATAACTTTGCGTTTTAAGTGGAAAAAGCGTTTATTCACCAAGATAACCACCCAAGTCCCATTGGACCCTCGTAACATCCTCCTCAATACCATCATCCTCCAAGGCTAAAATGGAGAAATGTGGTGATGTTAGGAGGGACCACTAGGGAATACAAAAAAAAGAAATTTCCTCAAGAAGAAGTTGCCGGCATATTTTATGAGTACGTGTGCACATTTACAACTCCAGGTATTTTTTTTTTACTTTTTCTTTCATTTTCTAGCCCAAAAGAACACAGTGAGGGAAGAATAACCAGCATTTTCATTTGGATAAAAAATCCCTCATTTTACTTCCAGGGAAAACAACGTCAGGAATTTGAGGGGTATACAAAAAACACATTTTTTGTAGGTTCAAAGAATTCAGAAAAAAATAATGATAAATCCAAAGGCATGTAATATGCAAATGCCCGTCTCAGTAGGGAAACCACTTCTGTAGGAGAACATACCCTTAAAATTTTTATTCACACTCTTTGTTTGATATATTGCGAAAAAAAACCTTAACACCCTACAAACATTTCCATAAAAAAAAGTTCACATAAAAACAGCTTTTTGCAGGAATAAAAACGACGAAATTAAGTTTGGAGAAGTTCAGTGCCTACGAAACCATCGATTTTTTGTGTGACAATTTCCCCATCAACAAGTTGCCTTTTATGTCCTAGTGCTGCACCCCGAAAAAATTATTCAATAGGGAGAAAATTGCTCCATGTCACTTGTTCTTCTCACGCATTCTAATTTTTTGACATGCCATACTTACATACGTCTAACCATACAAGGACCCAATTCAAAACCATGAGCTATACCGCGCGCGTAAGTCCAGAAAATGTGACCATCAATAATGAAATAACAAGCCTGTTCATCCAAGACAAGAGATTAATATGCCAAAATAATAAAGGGAAAGTCCCAGAAAATAGAAGTGGTACTTCTTTCCCGAAAATCGCGTAAAGGTTCCATATCTCGCGGACTGCGAGTGGTCCCACAGCAATGTCGGAGTTTCCGTAGAAATTCATTAATTATGAATTTAATTAGTCTAATGAATTTTTTATCCATGATCCCAGACCGTTTCGGTGTATAAAGGATTATTGCCTTCGTACTAAATCCACTTTCACCTCTTTGACGAAAACGGGAAGGGGAGTGGACGTGGCCGGCGGGGTGCACTTCAAATGTGACCATCAAATTAATCCGAAAAAAAAACATGTCTCTATGGTTCTAACATTTATGCAGTCGCGGATTATGATAAAGTTTATTACTAAATTTGCAAACTGAATATATGTGTCATGTCCCAGAATTTTCTCTTACAGGAGAAATGTTTTGCCAATACACAAAATTCTCTCTTCGTTACAGAGATTTCATAATTTCTCCACAGTTGACAGCAATTTTCCCCAAAAATGTTTTGCCTTCCCAGAAATCTCCTCCCATCCCATCCTTCCAAGGCATGTTCCCCACCATTTATTTGCTAATCACTTCTTCTTCCTTATTCTCAGGATTTGCTTCACTCCATTACACCCGCCTCCACATGAAGGACAGCCTCTTTCGCTCTATCTTAGAAATATAATTGCCACTCCCATCGCCTTCCCCTCTTTTGGTTCACTGAGGCACATTTTCTTGGTATTAGAACCAGCCCTTTTCTCCGATCTCAACTTTCTCCAATTTCTACGCTTTCTGTCAGTGTCTGATTTTCTCCAGATTCCTTCTTTAGAGATTCTTTGGTTTCCGCTTTCCCCGCCTCTGAAATTGTACCTCTTTACTGGATTCTGAAATTCAAATTCACTTTCCCCACTTTCGTACTTTCCCGCTTTTGAAAGGGCTCCTTTTCCCTTTCTGAATTTTCGCTGTACTTTCTTCCCATCTCACTTTCACCACAAAAGGATCATCTTCCTCCCTTCTTTTCTTTTAACTATAAAGATAAGGAGCAGAGTTTTATTTTTCAACCCAACTTTTCAGCCTTGGAAAGTGAGAGACAAAGCGTGAAAAACTTCACTCCTTCCTATCCGCTCAACTTTCTCCTCCAAAAATAAATGATGGACTTCTTTCAGTCTCTTCCCTTTTACGGTGAACAACTCAGTTTTTTTTTCCTTTTTGAAAAAGTTTCTATTGCATTCTCCCTCCAACTTTTCTTGTTTTCACTCCTTTAATTAACTGAACACATGCATATAGTTACTATCACAATACTATTAAATCCATTTTATTCAAGATTATACATATACATGGTCTCTTTGTTGCGAATATTATCACTGGTTCCCAGAACACAGAATAAACTTAAGATTCTGGATGAAACTTAATTCGGATTAATGTGTGGAATTAGCGCATTTTTTTAGCACAGGAATAGCGCAAGAGTAAAATTTCATGTGAATTTTGAAGATTTCATCAAGAAAATTCATTTATGGCTAATTGGCTGGCACCGCTCCAGCGTATTCATTACTGCACAACTATAGCAAAAACAAAATGTCTGAAATCACCCTCCTTTCCAAATGCAAATTCCTCCTTCGAACCCGAAGAATTAGTGCTTATAGAATTATACATCCATCCATCCAGACTTTCTCCAAGTGAAAGGAGAATTATCCAAGAAATTGAATCAGTTTCCTGTCATCCCCCGTACATATTCAACACATCTCCAGTTGCATCAAATTATAAACACGGATTTCTCCAACAAAACTCATTTGTTTTAGCTTCCAGGAAAGACACAACTTTTCCCATTAGAAACAGCTGGACCAAACGTAGGCCTTATTTGGGTTATTGTATCACGAAAACATTCCTTTTGATCGATTGGATCGAGGAAACTTGTGTTCCCAAACTTCCGCAGATTTTTGAATCTTTGCAAAAAAATAGAAATTGCCAAGTTTCCTGATGTGTAAAAGAACTTTCTAATTCATAAAATTCATTTAGGAAAATGCATTCATAACCAACAAAAGGCATGGGAGAGAAAGTCAATTATCCTGGCCCAGAAAATGAAGTGAAGGATGAGAGAGAGACAGAGAGAGAGAGAGAGAGAGAGAGAGAATCTCCCCTCTCCAATATACCACTTCATTCCCCAGGATTTGCAAACCAGCAGGAGTTTTCGTAGAAAAGGACCGGTTTAAAATCCAAAAAGAACAATCCTTTGAACGTTCTTCTTTGATAAAAAAAATACCAAATAGTTCCGACAACAAAGAGACAAAAATCCATTTCCAGGCATGGATAACAAAAAGGAAGGGAGAGTGATATGAAAAGCGACAGAGAGAGAGAGAGACAGAGTTTTATAATATGACTCTGAAAACGCCTTTTTTCTCCCCGGGAAGTTCATGTGCCTTCACACACTGCCGGAGATAACCACGGTGGGGAAGAGAAAAAGGGAGAGATTTAATTAAAAAAGCTATTGTACAAGACAAGGAAAAATAGTATCCCGTGTACTAGGACAAGGTTGAGAGAGATGAACGAGATTTTTTTACGGGAATATTAGCATTATATGATCAACCGGAGTATGGGAAGGAGGACAAGAATGCTTTTTTTTTGTGGGAAAAAGAACAAGAGAGAGAGACCTTGGGAACACATAATCAGCACCAGGGATCATTCCCCTCCGTTGCCTCCGACATTTCAGCTCTCTTGGAGTGGTGCGGACGAGGCGGAGGAGAGAAAGAGACAGAGACAGTGAGGGAGAGCGGGTGGAAACTGTCACGAGGAAACCAATTAAGGGATTACGTGAATTAGAAACAAATTAGTTTACTACCACTCATTTCCTCATTAAGATAGTCGAGTCATCCCAAGACAGACATACAAAAAATACAAGAAGGAGGAGGACAAAAAAGTCCAACAAAAAATAGAGATGTTACAAAGGCAAAACCTCTACATTGATCAGCCTAATTACACTAAAACAGAGGCATACTATACCAAATCAAAAATGGAGTTTTAGGCTCAGTCAATATAATTTTTACACCAAACAAAATCAAAAAGAAGGAGAAAAAGTAAACACAAAAATTCCCACCCCCCGGACACCTTTGAAGAATTCTTGATAAAGAAAAATAGAAAAAAAAGAGGTAACCGGAAAAAGTGTCCCATTAGTCAATGGTACAGAACATGCGGGGTTTGGTCCAAAAATAAATGGTATTTTCCGTCACAGAAATCACATGTTCCCATATTTGCTTTCGCCCTCTCCACATTCTTTCTTTACTCTGCTTTCTCTTCCAATTCCGTAACCGTGTATGTATATTTTTTTTTTTGCAATTTCCTCCACCTCCTCCACTCCTTTCATCAAGTCCACCTACACATAAAGAGGGGAAAGTAACATATTTGTACGTGTAGATATAGATAGGAAGAATGTGCTGAGATTACAGAGAAAGTGTGGGGGAAAGAATCTGCCCGCACGAATCAACATCCACAAATTCATCTCCTAAGCCTTCCGTCATGCACCGGGTGCATGATGACCATCATCCGTCGCACACAAACCACTCCCTATCCTTTCCCCACAGGAATCCCTACAAGCATATAGAGACATAAGTAATTATTGTCCTGGAAATAAACTGGGTACAGTTCTCACGGAGCAAAGGAAATAGGTACACCCACGCCTTACCATCGAAAGAGAAAGTTGTTCTCCGATCCAAAATTCCCCAAATCCCGTCTATGACATTTGTAAATCCTCCTCCATAAAAAAAATGTCGGGTCTTTCCCCGTGAAGTGGTATGGCTTCATTTGATAACCAGTTACCAAACATTTCTTAAAATAGATCAAAAGACCCGGGGATTTACAAGCTCTTTCAAATCATCCATGTAAACTAAAATGTCTACTTCCCACATACTATTTGCACGCAAAAAAAAAAGAAAGGACGCGATTAACGCCTGAATCCCCCCTACGAGAATTCACTGTGGCTTCTATTCTCCCCCTTTTTCTCTATATAATCAAATTCTAATACATTTGTCCGGATACAACCCCAACTTTTTGCTACATTCCCATGGTCGGGGTTTTGGCAAGTAGGAACAAAGAAGGGGCTATTAATTCATAATTGTCTCCATTATTCTACATCTGCAAGAGCGCGGGTTGCACTATGGGTAATCCCATCAAATGGAGATGATTATTACCCTCGACCATGTCTCCATTACATTCCCCTAAGACTTATATCGAGCAAGGGAATTCTCCCAAAGGACCAATAAAAAGGGAAGAAGATGGTCGTTATTAATTAAAAAATGTACCTCCAAAAACACAATTACTCTCATTCCTTTCTCCAATTTCCTTTTGAAACTATCCTTTCTTCCAGTGCTCTCCCTCGCTCTCCGCGAGTTTTCTATCTGAATTGATTTCCACTCTTGCTGGCTCTTCTTCTTTTCTGTCGGTCTCTTTCTTCACTGATTATCAGTTTCCGCCTCCTTTACTATATTTTTCTGTTTTCCCCTTTCTCTCTAAATTTTTCTTGTTTTATATTTCCTCATTTTTCACTCTTTGTCCTTTATTTACATTTATTTGCTTCGATGCTTCTCTTTTTCCTGACAATTCCCTCTAGCCTTTCTGGAATTTCTCACACTCATTTTCTGGAATTTTTCAGTTCCTACTATCGATAATTGTCTTTCTCTTCCGTAAAAGTCATTATTTTTCCGGGTTGCTTTCTCTCTGTAGTTTCTTTTGCGACTTTCTCCTTCATATTTTCCGACTTTCTCCTTCATATTTTTCGAAATTTCTTTCTTGCGACTTTCCCCTCATTATATTTAAAAATTCATTTTCGCAACTTTTCCATCTTTATATTTAAAAATTAATTCTCGCGACTTTTCCCTCTTTATACTTCCAAATTCCTTTTGGTGACTTTCCCCTAAATATTTTTCAACATTTCTCTCTTTGAAATTGCTCATTTGGTCTCCCTGCTTTCCTTTCTAATTTCCAGCCCCAATTTATTGCTTTCACTCTCATTCAACAAATTGACTTTCACTTTTTCTCCTGGCATCTCTAATCTTGTTTAATTCCAGATTTTACTCAGTTCCTCCCCACACTTCGACTGTTTTCTCTTTCGCTCCCTTTTTGGTCTTTCGAGCTATGCCTGATCGCCCCTTCGCTAAAATATTCTCCCAAAAACCACTCTATCATGGGAAGCACAGATGGAATAACCACAAAAATCCCGTGTAATAAAACAGTCCCATTAATTATTAGGAGGTTAGCCTAACGGGAAGGAGCGTAATATAATAAACATTAATTTTCCAGGAGTCTCGACGATACTATTATTCCTTATTCTTATTACAGTCCTCCCAGAATACTACTACCACGTCCGGATTTTAAACAATGACTTCATCATAATTCTTCTCTCAACTACTATAAACCATGTAATATGGCCGGCGCTTTATCAGCATTTAAAAGTAATGAGGGTGGTTTAATTCAAATTACTCACTTCCACCAACTCTATACAGGCACTATGCGAATTTTATTTGTAGAAAGCTCTTTATGCATTCTGGACCTTTTCCGCCCTATTCTTTATTTTATTACGTGGTAGTCTCCTGCAAATGGTAATGGCTAAAACGACGAAAACAACTCGCCTCCATCTGAACATCTGTTTTAAAACCACTTTTTTTTAAGAACTCACTCTAAAACCCCTGCAAAAAAGAAAAAATAGCATGACATCCCATAAAAAACCTTGCAATTTCATCGACAACAAATTTCCGCAAAAACTAGGAGGTTAGGATTTAACATTTTCACCTTTAACGTTTCTAGGAAGGGAAGAGAGGAAAAATAAACAAAAACACGGAATCTCTTACCGTAAAAGCTTTATAAACGAAAAAGATATAAAAAAAGTCGCCAGAACCGTCAAATAAAATCAAATACGGATAAAATCCTTTCGCTAAAAGCAATACTCCATTTCCCTCCAACATGGAGTGTATTGTATCGGTCCTTTACCTTCAACACACTCAAAGAGGCTTTTTTTCCCTCCAGACTTTCTTTTTTTTTTTTTTTTTACAAAAGCAACAGAGAGGAAAGGAGATTTTCGCAATTGACAGCATCCCCATCGAATTGTGTGTTCAAAAAAAAAAATCTTCGTATATCAGGAATTTTGGTGATGTTTCCGCCCTTGGGACAAAAACCTTTGTGGTATGGAAAGAGAGACAGAGAGAGAGATAGAGGAACAAATCCAGTGATTTACTTTCTCCACTGCGAAATCCTCCTTCCAAGCACTTAATGCCGTAGGAGAGAGACACACAAAAAAGAAATATAAGAAGTGCTCCATAAAAAAAATTATACCCTCTAGAGAATTTTTTTTTCTGCACGAAGAGATTGTCGGAGGAGAGGGAGAAGGCAATCAGTAAAAAAACAAAAATTGGGAAGAAGAAAAGGATTGGTTGAAAGGAGAGAGCGAGAAAAAAGTAAATGCCATGTGATGGGAGGTCCTTTCTGCAGTCATTGTGGACATCAAAAAGTAGGGAATGTGTGTGGCAGGAGAATAGGTGGAAAACTTGCTCTAACGCTTTCTTCAACCCTTTTTTTTTGGGATGGTACAATGTGATGATAAAAAATTAGAGCATAACTTTTTATCAGCACTTTCTCCATCTCTTTTTCCCCTTTTCCAGTACTTTGTCTTTCCCCTCTTTTTTCTGTTTGCCCCACACTTTAAATTATCTTCCTGCTCTCTCTCTCTCTCAATTGTCCCCTCTGTTACATCATCCTTTCCCTCTCACTTTCTCTCTGGACCTTTTTTCCCCCATCTCCCTCCACCGCCCCAACCCTTTCATTCCCTCTTGTGTCCCTTCACGGGAAATTAAACACACAAACACAAGTGTGAAGGACGGGTTTTCGCACAAAGGCAATGGGGCAAATGGAGGGGAAATCACTGGGACAATAACAGGAGGAGAAAATCCGCTTTCCCGCCTCCCTCCTTTACATATGCATCCTTTCATTCCATGCAAAAAAAAAAGGGGGAGAGGAATCAAATGGCGTACAGAACGCATGGAAAAACTTGAAATAAAAAAAATCAAACAGACAAAAAAATGGTTTCTGCCAGAAAAGAGATTGGAAAATGTGCAGGAAACATACATATAGATACACAAGTATACATACAAAGGCTGAAATTCTATAGACACAAGAGAAAAAAAAAATTGGGAGCAAACGACCTCCAACAATTTTCCTTCCTTCTACTCACTACAGAAATCCATAGAGAATAAAAAATTCACGAGGAACAAGAGAGAGAAAAAAAACTTTGCAGCCGTTGAAACCAATAGGAAAAAATATCAGCATTTCCCCTCCAAATTGTTAATGTTTACCATCGTTTACTATACAGTAGGCAGCTGTTAAGCAATACTTGGTCCTATCTTTGGCCTTGAGGAGGAGAAAATACTATAATTCCCGGCGTTTACTCCCGGGCACAAAAAAAAACAGTAAAGTGTACAGTGAGTTAACCCACATTCTATTTCTTATTTTTGGGTCCTCTCTTCAAGTGGATGCAACAATAATAATGATACACATACAAAAAAAAGTACTGGCGTATTTTTTTCCCCCTTTTTTTTTCCTTCGCGTCTACAAAAATAGTACTACTACAAAGGGAACGGGAAACATGTGTGAGAAAAAATACCCACAGTTGAGGCAGGAAGGCTGGCTTATTTTAAAAACACTCTGGGGGGAGACGTTTAAAAAAGAATTATAGATAAATAAGCCATTTTTTACCCTCAGCCACGCCTCAGCTGCCATTCTAATAATCAATACATCCCTGGACGTTTCTCCTTTGGCTGTCGTATAACATGGTTCTTAACTACATGTACAAGAAACGCCCATATGCACAAAGAATGCAGGACTTGGCTGTAGGCACATTTTTACGGGCAATGACGGATGTACGACTTTTTTTCCTCAAAGCTTGTGATTTGCACCGTATGGAAATGTCGATGCTAGAAACTAAAACGAGAGAGAAAAAAACAGAGGAGCGGTGAAGGACATACAGAAACATTAGAGAACGAACAAGAAAGCAACTCAGCAAAAAAAAGGTGGAGCAAAAAAGTAACGGATTTTTTGGGAAATTCAGAGACGGGCAGAGAAAGTGAGACTATGGACTTTCAATGGGAATAAGGGAAACAATGGTGCGGAGGAAAAAGTAAACGAGAAAATAATACAAGTGAAAGAAAAACTAAACTAAAGGAAGATATTGCAGGGGAAAAACGACCACGAGGAGAAACAAAGCATAATGTGTGGAGAAAGTCTGAGAGAGAAAGCAAGAAAAAATTACAAAAGAAAATAATACCAGCACAAGGAGACAACGGAGAAGTTACGAGAGATTATTTTTTAAATGGTTAAATCTAATCACTTTTCGATAATGCCACTAAAACCCGTAGTTCCTTTTAGCTCAATGGCTCCCCTATGCAACAAATAACAATATATGTATTTCAGCCCCCAAAAAAGCAAACCTTGGAGGCCTTCCCATAATCCCACCTTAAGGTAAAATATCTACCAAGAAAAATTGTCCCAAGGGAAAACTTAATTTCCTCTACACACACATTCCCATACGAAATCCTTCTATAAAGGAAAGAACGAATCTTCCACTAACGTCAAAGAAAAGTGCCTTGCGAAAGAAACCCCGGAAAATCACACGCTTTTTTTTCAACGGTGGAAATAGACTAGATAAAAAAACCCGCAAATAAAAAGACACTGGAGATTAAGCAATCGTTTTTACGCAATGGCCATGGAAAAAAATCCCTTCAACTTTCTCCGAACCAATTCCGTACCACAACTTTTTTTTTTACCAATTATAACTTTATCAAATCTTCTCAAACATACACGTCCGTGTCCAACTTTTGTATCGTGGATAAAAACATGTAGGGAGAGGCAGAAAAAGACCTACAATGCCATGTCGTAAAGGAAGGAGGCTCTTTTATGCAGCGTTACTACACGTTCACTGCAGTGAAAATAACATTCATTAACCATTTCCCGGAACCGTAACGAGAGATGGCATAAAAAAACGAAATAAAAAACAATAATACAGTTCCATACAAAAGTTCTTTTTAATTAATGAGGGCCTAAGTAAATTGAATTCCTCCTCTTTCTCCATTTCTCCTCTTTCTCCATGTTCAACATTACAACTGCCTTTGAAAAAACTGCCTGTTGATCTAACACAGAAAAAAAAAACTTTCCCGCATTTTTAAACTCGTACAATAAGGGGGGAAGGTTTCCGGGAGAAAACATGAAGAAATCATTAGTTGAATTTTTTAAATGTTACTCCAGGCTCCCGAAAAAAAAAATCTTTGTTCAATCCTTTCACCGCGGGGGCAACAGGATTCCATAGAATAGTCATTGTCATGGAAACCGTGGTGGCTTTTCTATATGTTTTTATTTTTCCCACCCCATCATCCCCAGCCTGGCCAAAGGTAAATAATACATATAGACGCATTGGAGGCACATAAATTCCTGAGAATATGATTATTACAATACACATTTACGTAATAGCATGTGGACGCCCAGAGCTGATAAACTGAGAGACAACCAGGGAAGGGGAGAGAGACATGGAGAGAAAGTCCGGTAAAGAGGCACACACTCACAAGGGGAAAGTTATCCCTGACAACAGCTCAACGTTCTACACAATAGCTCATCTCCTTTTATTTTTGCCCCACGGAAAAGAATGGGGAAGAATGACGTCAATAAAAAATACAAGAGAGGGAGAAAGAAAGAAGAGAGAGCAGCCAAATAACTGTGATACTATTCCACCTTCCCCTCTCCCTCCCGTGTCGTTTCCCCCCAAAAAAATTATATCTGTACACATAAACATGTATATGCGTGTGTGTATACATATGCACGTATGTACACATCTACTTTTCCCACGTCCCCCATTCCTGAACAGAGAAAACACAAAAGCCCAAAAATCAATTATTGGTCGTATCATCATCATTCATCCCTTGAGACATTGTTTTTGTCTCCTTTTCCTCTTCCCTCTCACTCTCTCTCTGTCTCTATTGGACTTTCTCTCCCAGCTTTCTCCTTACGCCATCCATTTCAGGCACTTTCCTTGCCTCTCCCTCCCTCCAAACGCAGCCTTTGTTCTACGGTGAAGCCTTTTCCTAATGCTATCCTCACCTTTCCCTTCCTCGCCTAATACTTATTATTACACTCCTCCGGATTCCAATTTCCTTTTTGCTTGCTTCATCCATCCTGCTTTCTTCTCCGAACATTATGTCACACCTACTCTTCCTGCGGTTTTCGAATTTCCGCTCACACGTTCTTTCCCTTTGACCAAGTCCTTCACATTTTTTAGTCTCACATTTTCGAATTCTCCCCCCCTTTTCTCCATCGTTCTTCTCGAGTATCTGACATATCTATTTCACTATGTGCAAATTCTTCCAAAATATCTCATTTTCCAAATTATGCTGCACTTTCACATTTTCTACATTCACCCGCACTTTTAAAACAAATTCTTCCTTCATATATCCTTTCAAAATTCACCAACACTTTCTCTTTTCTAAATTCTTCCCTAATATCTCCTTTCTGAATTCTCCAGCACTTTCTCTTTTTCTAAATTCTTGCATAATATCTTTTTTCTAAATTTGCCAGGACATTTTCTTTTTCTAATTTCGTCCATTATATCTCCTTTATAAATTCTCCAGCACTTTCTCTTTGTCTAATTTAGTCCATTATATCTCCTTTCTAAATTCTCCAGTACTTTCTCTTTTTCTAATTTCGTCCATTATATCTCCTTTCTAAATTCTCCAGCACTTTCTCTTTTTCTAATTTCGTCCATTATATCTCCTTTCTAAAT
>JAQGBT010001859.1:0-28111 GCA_034698585.1 Disparrhopalites patrizii | reverse complement strand
CCGCCCCTTCCCCCTCCACACTCACCCCCGCCACCCCGCCCGGTCAAGGGTCAACTCTCCCGGGTCAGCCTCCGTACATATCTCCATGTGGAGAGGGCTCGGGAGGGCCGAAGAAAGGAGTGAATGGCGGAGGAGGATGTGAGGTGACGGGGAGGGAAGGGGACCATCTGGCCCACTTCAACACATGCAATACGACAGTATGAGGCTCTCCCCACACGGCCCAATGCATGGCAGAGGGAAAGGGGAAGGAGAGAAGGAGGATGGAAGGGGAGCCCAGAAATAAAAAGACTCAATGAAAAGTGAATGAAAAGCCCCGCTTCCAGGCCGAACCCCCACTCGATTCATAAAAATCAACCCTTTTATTATTCTCATTTTTATTTTTACAACACGCACCATTTCCTCTCCTTTTTTTTTTGGTACTCATCCACATTTCCTTTTTATGTCCCATCCTTCTTCCTGTACTTACTGTCAGCCCGTGACCTGACCTTCCAGGTGGATCCTCTAGCAGCTACTTGGCTCCTTCCCGGCTGTCAATCCTCAATGTCTTCACTTTTCCCAGTTTCCAAGTGAAATTATTGGCACGTATTGTTCCAATGTGTTAACAGAATACAGAGCGTCTGCTCTGATTGTAGCATTTGAAATGACCTTTCTCATCTGGTGGGGAAGTGACCTTTGAGTCAGACCAGGGACCAGTTACAATAATAGATCCGAAAATGTCTTGTTAATCAATATTCTGGGAAACATCCTCCTCATAGCAACACAAATCAGTCTTACAGTCTTAAATGTTTGTGCACAACTCTAATAATTGCTTGAATACGAATGCAAACGCACGCAAAGGGTTGAAGCGGTCCTCGCGGGCTGTTATTCAATATTTTGATTCATTGTGAGAGAACAAAGGGGACATTATCTCAAAATGCATGCTAATCATTTAGTGTGCATTACATATATCTTATTATAGCATAGTCACTGGCTATGGGTGCATGTGCACTTGTAAGTGTGGATGAATGTACATGTTCATGTATTGTAACTGGAGGGGAAAGCGTTTTTTGGTTTCACAAGCGAAAACTTTCATAAGAAAGACCATTAGACCATTACAGGAAATGGGTGTATTTAATCTGTATGTATTCCTAATTAATGTAAATGATTGAATCACTCACCCGCGGTTTGGGTCAGTTATGTGGGTGCTAAAAGGGGAATAGTAGAGCGACATCGTTTTGGACTCAGCCCCTGGCAATGGATTAATAGAGCTGACTTTTGAGCGGACTGGCTTTGAAAAGCCTGTCATAAATACTTAAATGCACTTTGATAATTGTACTTCCACTGGCTCTGTGCCTGTGTAACTGGGAGGGAAGCTCCCTGACGCTTCTCAACGTTTCGAGGAAACACTTTTTTCCGAAATCCGCAGTTGCTGATTGGTGTGCAATTGTGCAAGTTGCAGCTTTGCTACCCTTTGACCATTTTGCTTCCGGATGTGAAAAGACTCTTCTGTCATTTTACTTGTCAACTTTCTCTTTTGTGGGAAAGCAGAAACGGACATTAGCTTTGATCGTGGGTGGTGAAATTGCCACTGGGCTTTTATTTTTGTAAAGTTTTCTGTAGCTTATCGTATAGCTTATTATTATCATTATGTATGTTTTTGCAGAAGCGCCTGATGTATATAATGCTATTTTCTCAATCATTCGTGTATGTGGAACAAGAGAGAGAGGGAGATATAGCTTTTCAAAATCATTATCATCTTGCAGCCATTTAAAATTTTTGGCAATCGCAATTTTTGGCATGCAGAAACTCACATGGACGTTCTGGCTGTATCTACGTCTACAAAAAAATATAGAAACGGGAACTAATGGAGAAGCAAAGAGGTTTGAAGTAGACTAGAAAGCACAGGCAAAGCTCGCTAAAATTCTATTTCGTTGCATCTATTTCTATTATATTTCATTTCACCTGCGCAAAAAATTGAATGTCCTAGCGTCCTAAATGGAATCCTCGCGTCTCTCATGATTATCACATAAAAAACAATAAAAAAAAGGTTTGGTCCCCAGTGAAATCCCCTTTGGAAAATGCATCACAAAATCACCATAGCTCATTGAAGAAATCAATGAGTTATTTAAGCCACATTGGACTCGAATCCGCAGCAACATTCGTTGTTGTCCGTCTCGCCATCCAGAAAGTCATTGGGGCTCAAAAGGAAAAACACATGACTATACCTATAATACTAATAATACTATATAGTCATAGTCGTCTGTTTCGTCTGTTTCAACGTGAGGTCACTTGAGTAATAGCAATACGAGGGAGAATCATTCATTAGTTGATTGGAATTTTTTTTTCTGCATTCATCAATTGATTTTTCGTACGTGGAGGCGACCCACCACGAACCACGTAAAACATCCACCTTCCAGCTCCTACAATAATCATGTGTATACTTATACCGTATAAAAAATATCTATTCACATGTCATGGTAATGCAGTATTACTGATATTACCTTGCACCCACATCTGAAATTCTCCATTTCCTCGGCACCATCATTATCATTACCCACGCATGTTCAGCCTTTTTTCTCTGCTTTTATGAAAGGGACAGAACCTTAGAATTACCCAGGAAAAACTCCGCATGAGTACGAGAAAAGTTGGATGCAAAATATTCAAATGCACTCACGCAATGCGTAATTTCATAGTCAATCAAATCCCCTTATACGATTCCTTGGATTAAAAACGGAGGAGAAGAGAAACTTAGAAACTGCCTGCGTGTGTAAAGTCTCATCTCCTCACTTTTCCTCCTCCCAAGGAACTCGTTTCATTATCACGATTCCTCAGGTAATTCCATACGTTGAGGAATGAACAAAGAGAAAATCAGCTTGAAGAGACTTATCCTGGCTGAATAAACATATTCAGTAATTTGACCATTTTTTTTTTTTTGAGGGAGATGAAAAGCTAGTGAAAGGCTTAAAAGTCTGCAGAATCCATTGAGATTACACGAGAGAAAAAAAAGTCGCAAGGGAAATCCTGGCAGACTTATTGACTGAAGGAAATCAAGAATAAATAACGACTGTCACATATAGTAAATACACCATAGCCCTTTCCTGATATAGTAACTATAAACAAAATGTGTGTAGCCACTCCAATATTGGCTTCTGTTCTATTTGTCCCATTGAGAAAAAGTGGAGGGAGCGTCTGACGGAATCGCATGTTATATTTACCCAAGAGCTCACATTACTCCCGTATTAATGGGAGCGGGTGGATGTCAGTGACACGGAGAAAGTCCATTACTAAAGGGAAATAAAGCCACTCACATTCTCTCCCAAATTTTATTACCACGCTCCAAGTATTAAATTGAGAGCAATGAAAAATTCATTATTCACTAAAATTCCCAATCACCTGATACGGACGTTGTCAATTTCATTCATAACGACCGTATGTGAACTCATTCATCCCCTTTGGGCCTCACCTTTAAAGCTCAATTTTAACAAAATATATTATATGTATATTGCCCAACATATTTTGAATTCTAAGGCATTTTTATAAGTCCTGGACAACTAGCAAAACTCTCCGGTTAATAAGCCCTGGAGAAAAAATGGAAACGCCATGTAAATATGCTCTATCTACAGAATCACAGCGTAAACGCACGATCTATTGTTTCCAACTAACAGGGGAATACTGGAGGAAGAATTCTGGAGCTTTTTATATCTCCTTTGTTATATCTCCTGGATCGTGAGGGGCTAAAGGATCCCGGAACGGACGTGTGACATCGGTTTTATTTTACCCGAAAAAAAAAAACAATTTCTGTAAGGATGTAACGAGATTTCCCCGTTGTACACGTCCAAGCTAGAGTTAGTGAGGATTTCCCAGCTCCAAAGTTATGTATACTCTCCCGGCCCATAAAATCAAGCTGTCTGTATGCTAATAGTGATTTTACTGCTCTCAAGTTATACATGTAAATTAAATGGTGAGGGAGTACGAAAATAACCTTTCTTGCACAAGGGAACCTCCGCACGTATTTTTTACGACGTCTCTATTTCCCCCTTCCTTAAAGGCTTCTGCGGGGGTTTGAGACCAAAATATTTTTCTATTCTGGGACTCATTTTTTTTTCTCTCTGGCTTTGGATCGGCATTTGCCATTCATGATAGATAATGTGATTTGATACCACCAAGGTTTTCCCCCTTTCTATCTCTCTCTCTTCTCTCCACCCAGCTTCCCTTTACACAAACTACAATGCAAGGAGGCATTATTCCACTTCTGCCGTTTTGTTGCCAAAACCAAATATACCGTATCTACTCGGCTCAACTACATTCGTCTGAATATATGTATGTTTTCTCTGTGCAGGTCTAGCCTTATTACTTGGAGCAAAGAGAATAATATTCTTTCAGCTTCCCTATTCATTCACTCCCTTGCCACGTGAACATGGAAGAGTAACAGTTTCTAAGAAATATTTCCCATTCAGAAAAATAATGGGGGAAAATCGTGCAGAGGAGAATATACGAGGAAGCTGTCGTAAGAGATAAGAACATGGACGCCTGAATAAAACAAGGAAAAAACAGACGACTTGAATTTCAACACGGGGAGACTCCAGGAAAATGATTTGACCTTACAACAATGTCACCTGTTTAAATGGAGAAAACAATCGCCTAAAAGCATGGACAGATGCATATGAGACAGGTAAGATGAGGTAAGATTTCAGTCTCCCCGAAAGATCCTTTGTACAGACATTCGTGAATGGGGCCGTGTGCCGGAGTCTTTTGAGTGAATGAGAATTAGGCGGGTGTTATTTTCATTCATTCATGAAGCTCTCCAAGGTCTGCCCCCTCCCGCCCATGTCCCACATAGAGAACAACGGCACGAGGAAATCCTGGCTCTTTTAGCCTCCCACAGCAACATCAAACAGGGGACTGCAGTCAAAATGCGTACATAAAAAAAATAGCGTCAATCGTGAGGGGCGGGTGACACACATAAAGAGTGGGACCAAAAATCTACGCACTCCCCCGATTTCTATGTATAGGCCAAAAGCCTTGCTCGGGCTTTCCCCTCTTCAACCGAAATTTATGAATCGACTCGGGTCGTACATGTTGTGAGAGGATACCTTGGGATACATTCGGAGGAAGACTGCGTAGAGATGTACATATAGAGGAGGAAGTAGGAAGTGAGAGAGGGCTGCGTGGGGAGGATTGGGGGAAAAGGAGGAAATACAGAGAGAGAGAGAGAGAGAGAGAGAGAGAGAGAGAGAGAGATGGAGAGGAAAGAGGGGGAATTGAGGAGATTTTGAGGGGAGAAGGAGCAGCTGTAGGAATCTTCTGAATGAACACAACAAAGGGGACAAGAACGTCGGGTTTCATTCAGAAAAACCAGCCCGTTGATCCTCCTGATGACGATGATGACGCTGAAGGAGACCTACTTTTGGAGCCCTCAAATACTCTTTTTTTATTACTACAACGAATTTTACATGTATTCCTATACGAAGATAGGATTCTATAGGTTCTAGGGAAATCATATACATATCTAGGGCCAAGGACCCGCGAAATGAGTCCCATTATTGTACATAGATATAGGTATATACGCACTTTTACTATTAGGAACATTCCATGTCTTGCGGGGGATAAAAAATGTAGGAAGAGCGTGCGAGGATCTCTTTCCCAGTTTAGGTCAAGGCACACGTGGAAGCCCCCGATCGATTCTGGAGGTATACTTTCCGCCCTCCACGCACACGACACCCTTCATGTGCGTGTGCGTGAGCTTCTCCAACTTTTATGAACGAAATTCTCGAGTCCAATTCATATCTTTTCCCCCAGAAATGTTCCTCCGCCGTGAGTGCGTGTGCCTGTGCGTAAGTTTTTGGGGAGGAAAAGGCTGGGGGGAAATCCCATTTTTTTGGGAAAGTATCACACAGAGAACGGGACGAGAGACTCCAGGAAAAACCCTACTTACTACTCCATGTGTAATAAAAGATATCGATTATTAAACCCAACTCAACTTCCTCGGCCCACGAAATCGATAGGAACAATTTACTCTCCCACGATGGCTATTATTGGGATGATAAACCTCTGGACATTAATAGCTCCGAAATCCACCGTCATTCTTCAAAACAGGCTATAATAATTGTGACAAGCAGAAGAAATATCGGGACTCCAGAAATGAGAATGATCCTATTAAATTAAAACTTGGGGAAATCCTCCACCAAACACATTGACAGTCGGAATAAATCAATTCCTCATCCCTGGACTTACGTTAATGGCATCTTAATACGCAAATCCTTCTGCATGTACATTTCTGTGTGCACATTTCTGTATGTAAGACAATGTTCGTGGATGTTCCTGGAGAGAATGACATGGCCTAAGCCACATGTATACATACGATCTCCGAGCAACCTTGACGGGATTACAAAATGCTGAATAATAATAAAAAAAAAAGAAGTTCCATACAGAGAAGCATTGGCGTTGTTCAAGTCCCATCAAAAAGAGAGAAAAAAGAAGGGAATCTTAGCCGGATTTTTAACCCACATTCCCAGGACGTGCTCTTTCCCTGTTGTCACTGACATCGAGTGTTTGTTCGAGCTTCCAAGAGAGAGAGAGAGAGAGAGAGAGAGAGAGAGAGAGAGAGATTTGGAGAGGTTGAGTGAGTGAAGGGGGAAAAAGTGTAGGAAGTGAGTAAACAAGAGGAAGAAATTCATCCACAATTCTCTTCTCCTTCTCACTTCTTCCTCAATCTTCCATTCACACAAATCCACCTGCGACATTTACCTTCAATACATATCGGTTCTTCTACAAAGCTCGGGAAAGGGGGATTTGTATTCTCCCACTGCATTCATTCCTTTCAGCTGCTAAGGAGAGAGAGAAAGTGCAAAGAGAGAGAGAGAGAGAGAGAGACAGAGACAGAGAGAGAGATGAAGGTAGGAAGAGACTATGAGGAGACAGACTGATTGTGGTGATGGAAGTACTAATAGTATAAAAGCACCTCCAAAAAAATCCCTTTCCACTCACAGACTAAAGATTTCCTTGTGGTGATGGTCTCCTCATAATCATCTCCAATCCAGCCTTTTACTTTCCACCCACTCTTTCTTCCTCTTTTTCCTCTCTCTCTCTCTCTCTCTCTCTCTCTCTATCTCTCTCTCTCTCTCACTCACTCCAGTTCATTCGTGCTCTTCCCCTCTAAAGTTCATGTTTTGAACAAGACTCTCTACTTAAAAACTTCTTTGACTATAAAAAGAGCTTAAGCCAGCAATTTGGAAGACACAACCTTGAGTTGGGCTGTAAAAAAAAAAGGATGCTAAAACTCCCTTCGCATCGCACTTTCCCCTCTGTGTGTTTTAGATTTACTGCATGAAGAGCAGAAAAAAAGGAGCAAACATTGCGAAAAGTAAATTACTCGATATTCTTCACTCTCCGCTCTCGCCTTGTCAATCTACACCTTTTTTTTTGGTCCTATGTATGTCCCATTTTTCTATAGCTACAACTGCACCTACAGAGCTCTAGCTCCAATACATTGCGGCGTCTTCTGCAATTTCCTTGTGAATGGGCGAAGGAGAGAGAGTGAGGAAAAGGGAGATGGAAATGTATCAAATACACGTATACGTGCCATATACGTAAATACGTATGTATGGATATATGCATGTACATAAATATAGATATATATGGATACGTAAATGAGAAAGTACATACTGAAGGGAATGTCTATTACTTATAGGAGGAGTTGTTGATGTGAAATAAGCCTTTGGAGGCGAAAAGAGCTAAGCATACACTCTCCCTCCCTTCCTCCCCTTTAATTATTCATTCACTGAATAATAATAATAGTCATCTCCCACCCCAAGCCGTACATACAGGTTTCATTCATGCTTTGAAGCAATACACTTTTGTCCCTCGGTTTCTTTTTTTTTTTTATTTTATTTGCTGGTGCTGGGGAGAGAGCTCTGCCAGTACTTTTTCTATCACCCCACACGTCCCAATCTTTTCATTCACAAAAATCTCCCTTCCCCGTCACTCTTGAAGACTGAGGGAGGGGAATGTAGTGAGCCCCTCGAGAGAATGGAAAGGGTTGAAGTAGGAGATATCCTCCTCTAGCCCTGTCTACCGGAGACAAATCATTAATTTACCTTCACACACATATTCAACTCTTGAATTACACAGTAGCTGACAGCCGTAGCTGAGGAGTAGCTTGTTGCAAAAAAATCCCATACATGTCTTTACCTATGTATTACATGTGTCTGTCCTCTTTGTCGTCAAAAGAGAACAACAATGTGGGTATTTTTTTCTCTCTTCAACAAGGCATTATGCAAAGAGGATTTTATTTTTTGCCATTTGGAGCCATGACTCATCATCACCTTGCTTTGTGGACGTACGAGGCCAATGCCAGACCTTCTCTCGCATTCCCTCTTCTTCCGAGTGTCATAAACTTGTTAAGGAAAGGACTACCGTGTATTATGATCCAATGAAATGTTATACCCCACACACTTTACTAATAATCTTGTTTGTTTTCTTCCAGTCTCTCCTATTTCTATTGCTCTTTTTACGGCTCCCAACGAGCTCTCTCTCCGTCTCTCTCTCTCTCTGTCTTCTCTTTGCCACTTTTTCCTTATGCCAACGTGTGAATTGGCAACGAGGATTTAATGTAATAAGTGTCTGTCTAAACACTCCGTAACGTGTTCAAACACCCGCACCAAACATGGAAGAGAGAGACAGAGAGACACAGAGAGAGGAATTAATAATTCAAAGGAATCATTTACATATATGTGCGCTTTCAGTAATGATACTTGGCTTAGGAGAAAAAAGGAGTAGAGAAAGAGCGTGAGAGAGAAGGAGGAGGAATAAAGGCCTGTGTTTGTTGTTGTTATTGGACATGTGGTGGTGCATATGGGAGTAAATACAATTACAGGGAGTGTGAGCGCTAGAAATATGGGAGTTTATGTTTTTGTGACTCAAGATCAAATAAGAAACATGAATGTAAATGAGAGAGAGAGAAACTATCTCAAGGTCCTTTTTTGCCCAAGGTTTTGGCGTGAATCTCATTGAGAAAAGGGTGAAAGAGAGCTTTTGAAATGGCTGGAGAGCGCTCTATACTCTACTCCACTACATGGCTGTATGCTCTTCAGTGTTATTAATCCTCCACCACACACCACAGAGAGAAGGAAGAGGGAAAGAGTGTGTGTGCGAGAGTCTGAATGGAGCAAGGGCGAAGGAGGAACAGGGGAAGGTTTTCATTCTTAAAAAACTCCAAGGTCCGGATCCCACAAGAAGTGAATGGAAGCGGGCATTCCCTATCCCCACACATTACGGCAGGCGGGGAAAGAGAGAGAAATGGAGAGAGAGAGAGAGAGAGAGAGAGAGAGAAAGCAAGAGAGAAAGAGAGAGAAAAAGGGAGAAAGCCCGGGTTGGAATGCTTTTTTTGTCCATTCCCCTTGGTCCGGAATGGCAGACATGAGCATGGCTATACATATATACGTATACACATACATATATGTATACACTCATCCACGCATTCTTATATCATACATATGCATAAGGGAAATCGTGGGAGAGTTACTCGGAGCAGAGTAAGAATGAAGCCTTTTTTTCCCTCTCCACAGCCAAATAAACATTTTTCACCCATTATGCATGGCGGGAGCATTTCGGGGGGAAAGCTTCGTACTTGGGGAAAGCTTGCTACAGGGGAAAGCTTGGAACATGGGGAAAGCTCCGTACTTTCTGGGGACAATAATCAGGAAGTAAATATACTCATAATAGTACCTTTTCTGGAGAAATATAGGGAGAAAAAAAGGATCTTATAAGGACCCCCCAGTCTTCTTTTTCGAAGGCAATTCGTGACGACAACAAGGAAATGAAGGCCAAGCTGACCTACTTACGATGGTGGTCGCTCCGCAGTGGGAGAGAGAGAGAGAGAGAGAGAAAGTTCACACGAAGCTCTCCCATACTACTCTGATATTCCCTCCGTAATCTCCCACCCGCACACCCCGCCTCCGTGTCAGACTTGTCGGCATTGAGACAGGGAATCAAATGGGAAAAGGATGATTGAGAGCCAAAAATAGAAGATTAAGTTAACCGGAAAAGGTTTTTCCAAAATAATTGTCCTAAAAGCTCCCGGCTAAATCTCCGAGGAAAGGTGAAGGTGAGAGTCCGTGACAAGGATGAGACATGATATCATCACCTATCCGAATTCTCCTCCGTCCGATCCTGAGGGTCATATGGAGTGGGTGGCATACACCCGAACGTATATCTATATATACATATCTATATATATATGTATACGTATATTAAAATTACGTAAAAGGGATCGGGCAAAACTGGAAAGGCGAGACGTGAAGGAGGAAGCCTTGAAGAGGTTCAAATGGCGAGTAACAAGTAGAGAAAGGCTCGCGTGTTCTCGGATTAGCCCTTTCGCGGATAGAGCTCCTTATCCGTTCAAGTTCAATTTTCCACTATCAATTTTCGTACCAAGTTCAATTACAAGTTCGGAAAATTGTCAGACACTCTTGATAAGTCCGGATTTTGGAAGCTATCCGAAATTGGTTAATTATTCGTTTATTTAAATTGCAATGTTCGGATTTCTGATTGCAAACTCAGTCCAAATCCAATTTCAATTACGAGTATTTTTCATGCTCAAACTAGAACCTTCAATAAAACTAAGTTAACGCATTAAATGTTAACTTTTGGATTACATTTTCCTTTTTAGTTGTGTTCCAAACTATAAAGCCGCTGTTTTTGTTCAGGAAACTTGTCCCTCGTCATTTTATCTAGAAAAAACTGGATTACTAAATCGCAATTGAAATCACAATTATACTCGTGAGTACCAATTGTGAGTTCAATTTCAATTGAACTTCTGGAGTATCGTGCAATTTCGAGTACTCAGTTTGGCCTTTGATTAGATAAACTTGAAATTTGTACTTATTTCTATTGGTTTTTTAATCCAGTTCGAGTTCCGCCCAAATACCCACATGAAAAATCAATTTCAAGTACGATTTCAATTTCCACCTGAAAATAAAGCACTGGATAAGGAACTCTATTGGCGGATGAAGGTACTCCTATTATTCACATGGACGTACATACACATTATGCACCTCCATGTCCTGCCACCCCCAAGCACTTATGTATCGATTAGACATTGAGTGAGGCTCTTTTTTCTATACTCTCCCCTTTTTTCTCTCTCTCTCTCTGAACATTTCCAGAGAAGAAAAAAAAGGGCGGGAGAGAGGGAAGATGAAGAAGAAGAGAAGGCCAGAGAAAGGTTATGGGGGAGAAGGAGATTAAAAGAGAGAGACTTGTCTAGGAGCAGAGGATAGTCCTGGGGAATGACCATGGGAAAAAGCCATGAATGGAACCAACGGCCAATGGAGATGAATGAATGGGGGAGAAGCGAAAGGGAGAGGAAATTCGGAAATTCGGACGTGGAGAGCCCAGCTGACATCTCCTACAGCCGTCACACACACCCAAGGCCTTCTTCGGGCCAAACCCAAGGCTAAAGGATCCCAAGATAAACTCGGAGAGAGCATATATTATCCCCTACCTCACACACTATCACCCTCACGAGGGAGCAACTATTATTATTGTAATCATCAAAAAAAAAAACTCCAGCCAGTTCTGCCCTCCTTTTCTCCTGGACCTTTCTCTCTTCTAAAAAAATACGTCAACTATTCCCATCACAATGATACATCATCGCCGTCTCTCTCCTCTCTTTCTCCCTTTATTTTCCCTTGTGTCCGCGAATCTGCCTCAGGTACGAATCTCCTCATCTCATCTTCACATTTTACCTCACAAATTGGAATAAACACTTTTTTTCTCCAAAACATCCAAAGGCTGGGGACATGCTAAAATTTTCCGCACTTTAACCTTAAATTAATAAAAGGGTCTAAATGGCCGAGTGAAATAATGTAATGTGAAAGTTTTCACTCTTTTTTTTCTCCATCCTCCATTCTTCTCAAGGGACGTACGTATTTGCTAAACTGTTGGCGGGAGAGAGAATGAGAGAGTGTAAAACTGAAATAAGTAAATAACCAAGTGTTCTGGGAAAGAAAGTGGTGGGAGTAGTAAAAGGGGGAAAGGGAATACTTTCACGTAGCATTACTTACTTCCAGGAGAGAAAACCCAACATGTCAAGTTCAGTTTCTCTCCGTTCCGCTCAATAAACTGAGAGAGAGAGAGAGAAGGAGAGAGAGAGAAAGAGAGAGAGAGAAAGAGTACACAAAAAGCACCCCAAAAAGCCTGAAGTGGCTCTCTGACGCCTATAAAAGGTAAAGTGTATAAATACTGTCCATGAAGTATAGAAAAAAAAAGGATTTAACCATCCATTTCGCCCACAAGTCTTTTTGGGGGGGGAGAGTGTGAATGTGTATAATTATAACCTCCTTTTAACCCTCCCACATCAATACAAGCACGCAATTTAACAATCTGCAATTATTAACATTTAGTCTATAATCACGGCCCTGCTATACACTTGAGAAAGTAGAAAGCGGGACTAGAGAGTTTCTTCAAATTCAATTTTCTCTCCCTTCTCCTCTTCTCCTCCAAACACTTAAACCTTTCAGAGCCTCAAGATTTGCTTAGTAAATACTCTGGAGAAAGTTTTCCCTGCTCCAACTTTCGCTCTCTCTCTCTCTTTCTCTCTCTCTCTCTCTCTCTCTCTTTCTCTCTCTCTCTCTCTCTTGCTCCCTTTTTTAACAAGCAGTTATTGTATATATTTTGGAGAAAATCTACAATAGGTCCAAGCTTATGAGAGAGCACGTACGTTTGTAATTTTCGTATTTTTTCGGAGGCGAGAGTCTTTTGGAGAAAGTGGGAGGGGTGAAAGCAAAGGGAAACTGCCTAACAAGAGCTTGTTTTCCCCAAAATGTTTTAATTCCATCAACTTTCCCCTGCCACGGGGAAGACTAAAGAGTTTTAGAGGTATCTGCTATTAGCCAAGTGCCGGCGGGTGAGTGTGGATGAGTCGGAAGGGGTTAAAAATGATAGTCTAGAACGGGGTTTCAGATGAGGTGGAGGAGGATGACCATAGGAAGAGATGGAGGGAGGAAGGGAAGAGGAGAGAGACGAGAGGGATGAAGGGGGAGAAAGGGAGAAAGGGAGAAAGAGGAGCCCGAGACAAGGAGGAACAAGCCAACCAAATCCTCGCTCCATGCCATCTACCCACGCAAAAGGCAGAGGCTCAACCCTCACCTTTCCCTTCAGTCCGCAGTCAGCAGCACATGCTCAGTTCTCGGGATCAATACAGCCTTTTCAAGACCCGATGGGTCCATCCATTCCAAAACTTGCCTTTTCCTAGATCAAAACGTTTATTGGAGAAAGCTGTTTTTAAAGCGAAATGCTTAGTTTGTGGGGAAAATATTTTTTAGAAAGCATTTTATTTGGAGAACGCATTTTCTTTGGGAGTAAGCGTTTTTTGGAGAAAACATTTTCCTTGGGAGAAAGCGTTTTTTGGAGAAAGCGCTTTTTTTGCAGAAATAATTTTATTTTGGGGAAAGCGCTTTTTTTGCAGAAAGAATTTTATTTGGGGGAAAGCGCTTTTTTTGCAGAAAGAATTTTATTTGGGGGAAAGCGCTTTTTTTGCAGAAAGAATTTTATTTGGGAGAAAGCGCTTTTTTTGCAGAAAGAATTTTATTTTGGGGAAAGCGCTTTTTTTGCAGAAAGAATTTTATTTGGGAGAAAGCGCTTTTTTTGCAGAAAGAATTTTATATTGGGGAAAGCGCTTTTTTTGCAGAAAGAATTTTATTTGGGAGAAAGCGCTTTTTTTGCAGAAATAATTTTATTTTGGGGAAAGCGCTTTTTTTGCAGAAAGAATTTTATTTGGAGGAAGAATTTTCTTTGGAGAAAGCATTTTCTTGACAATGCAAATACTTATCTCATGCTCACCAGCGAACAAGCCAAAATTGTGTAACAATAAGGGGAAGCATGCACGAATTTGATGATAATGACATTGAAGCATTCCCTTTGATTAGGATTACAACAGTTATTGTGCTTTCTCTGGTTTCAGAGGTGTACTAAAAACGTCCAAAAGTACGCAAATGGGCTCTGAGAAAGATTTGAGCTGGGTCTGTGAAGCAAATGGTAGCGAAAATGGCACGGGAGGATGACCTACGCGCAGTAAATTCCAAACAGTTGTTGGAGTAAAAAAAATCTCTAGATTGGAAACGCTTTTGACATGACAGGGATGACACCACGTGGATTGACGGTGGCATAGAATCACATATGTAGATTTTTTTATATGGACGAGGACTTAGTAGTCCTCGTGCCAAGGAAGGAAATGGGTTTTTACAGTGGTTCAAATCCACAGACACAAGGATACAATTTAATTGGTATACGCATAAGAAGAGGAACATGTAGAAGACGACACACATGCGACACATTATCCACTACAGAGGTATTTCTCACACAAATATAATTATACAGTAATTAAGAGACAAATAAAATGTATAAAATATGTACCAGGAACTCATTCATTTTTCGTAGTTACTTGGATTACATACAAAAAAAATAGAATGTCTGTCTCTATAAAATAGAATTTGGGTTCGAAAAAGAATCTTTTCCACAGTCAACGTAATGTAAAAGGAGAAAAAATGTCTACATTTGACAGAAATAATGGCGTACTTATATGGTAAGACTGCAATGCCGTATTTTTACACAAAAGTATAAATTATAGCCGTTACACTTTTCAAACTTGCAACTGTCACATTGTTGCAGGTTTCTTAGAGAAATGTCTTACAGAAATGTAACCCCGTCTTCTTTATATAAGCCAAACTGTGTCATACAATGTTTCCCGGATACAACAAGTATTTTTTGGGGGTCAAAGAATTATTAATTAATTAATTTTTTCTCCATTCACTAGAAATATACGAAGAAAGGACGCTTGTGCAAATATTTTTTCACAAGGAATAACCCCTTGGGTGCCAAAATATATCTGATTAATACAATTTTTTTTACCAAATTAGTTGCATAAACCGCATGATTAGCTATCAGGGGATAATTTGAAGAGAATCAATGTAAAATAACAGATAAAATAGCAGTTTTTAGATTAATGTTTCAGAATTTTGACGCAAATAGACAATAAAAAACACACACGAATGCCTGTGAATGACACAGAAGTAGCTCAACTTCATAGAATTTTGCTCTCAACTTTTGTCCCTTATTAAATTATGCCAGGGGAGCTAATATAGACATGGACACACATTTATACACCTTTCCCTCGTATATCTCAGTACGTATAATATATAATTTTTTTTTGGTATAATAAATTTTTCCTTTATACATTTTTGCATAATAATTATTTTTTTGTATTCATGTTGTATACACCTTGTTTCTCTTTTACACCTTATAGAGCATATCTGTATAGGTTTTAGGCTGTAATTAAATGTTTACTATGTACATATAATCCGTACCACCGACATAGTTCCTTTGGAGTTGATTGCACAGCTTTACGATGGAGACAGTACTTGCATGATTTCATTACATATAATTACTTTACTTACATAAATACAATGAATCCTTGAGGGGATTTTTTGGGGGAATTTTTTTTTACTCCCTAAAAGTAGAAGATGGGTGGATATTGTGGATGGAGAAAGTCCATTTAGCCTCAATTCAAAGATCCTCTGAAGAATACTCAGTGCTAAGCAAAGTGGATTATTGTATCGGGGATAAATGGACGTGATCAACCCAAAATATCCACCTTGTATAAGAATGAAAATGGGAGAAGATCTCCTTTATACAAATGGAACATTAACCCTGCTTTTCTTTGTTTTCTAACCTTTTTTTTACAATTTTAATTTTTGATTTATATAAAATAGGGGAAAGAGTTGGCGTTATATTCGGCTTTAAATAAAATTGGGAAGAGAATCCATTAATAATAAAAGGCCGTCTCCGGAACAGCTCAATAAGTGAGATGTTCCGTGGGCGGCCCAGGCTTTCTCCAGTTATTACAGTGGGATTTCGAGAGAAAAAGTTTACTCTCACAAAATGACTAGAAATTCATGGAGTACCTAGAAATATATAGAGATGTGCACATTTGATTTGCGTCATAGCCTCTTCATCTCTCACTTTTATTCTCCTGATTTAAAAGCCTGCCAAAAAAGATTTACTCATCCTATTTTTTTGCTGGGAGAAAAAAGTTGGTTTATAATGCTGACAAAAAGGGGTTCCTTCGCAAATTCAAATATGAAAAAGTAATATTTGGAAAAAAAAAGATTTATTATTTATTTTTATTTTCACCAAAAAAATGTTCATCCAAAAAATGTTCATCCAAAAAATGTTCAAATGCTATTGACATGATTTAAAGGGGAACATTTGAAAGAAACGAGATAAATTTCGGGAGTAACGCCAACTCAGATCATTTATTGAAGGAAACACTTAAAGCACTTGGAAGCTTTTGTATATCTAATATTTCATATTGGATACAATACATAAGCAGACTGTAAACAGGTATAGGTTCTTCTTTGGCAATGACCCTCATAAGGAATCATGTGTCACGTATGTTTACAGTTGGAAAGCTAGCACCAATAATGTGAGTAGCTTTTTACATAGATTTTACATTTTTCTAACATTTATTATTATCTAATACCATTTATTTTAAATATTTTCTCCAAGTTTTTTTTTTTTACAGCACAACCAATGTTTGAGTCTGGGACAGATTTTCTGTCGAAAATCAACTGTCCTTAACAACCAAGTGTAACAATTAATATTAATAACATTCATTTACATTCTGTACGTTACAACAATTATTTTAGACACAACACAAGTGTACAACTCCCGAAGCATTTACATGGGAAAATCATTCCTCCGACAATGACGCAATTGTCAATCGGAAATGAGATCGTAGAAACAAATTCTCAAGGTAAATCTACAGGTTAAATTTACTTACACAATTACAGACAAATTCACAATCTTTCTCTTGAATTCTCACTTTTGTACGAGGAAAGATGTACACAACACGAATAGCTTAGAGATTAACTAGCTTACCTATTACTTTTTTTAAATTAAATTTAATTAATTAAATTTAATTTCATGAAACCCACCATCCCCTCGTAAGCCTTTAAATTCAATTCTGACGTCGAACCATTATGAGATTTAATTGGGGAATTTTTAGCAGATGTCTTAGCTATCTTTTTTCCTCCCAAATAGTTGCACATTGTTTTTCTTGCGTGAGAAAAAAGCTGTCTCATATTTGAGGCCTGGACACATACAAAAAATGGTACTAAATGTAATTATAATGTGTAAATACGTATAACTTTTTTTTTTACAAAAAAGTATGACGAGAGAAACGAAAGAGAATATAAATCTTCCTTTGACAAATGAATCAGGTACAGAAATACTTTTTGTGAAAAACTAGAATGCGCAGTACTATTTTTTTCTCTCCCTCACCCTTTCACCTATCAATGTAATTAGCTACTCCCTACATTCTCTTTCCTCCATTTCCGCCGTACATCGGGTAAAAAACTTTGTTTTTTCTTTAATTCGACAGCTACAAAGGATGTTTCGTTTGAAACGCATGTTTTTTAAGCTCCGAGAAAGTGACTGCCACTCGGTTTGCCTCTTCCCATAAGTGCTTCCTAGACTATGTCAGTGTAATTGTCCCTGACAAAAATAGTAATCATATATTCTTATTCTCTTTATATAATTTTTCTTTCAAGACGTTAAACCTTCTCCTTGATTTTTTTCGTCGTATAAAAACCAATATTTGTGAGATTGACCCCTTTAAAGACAGAATAGCCATTTTTACATGGATCCATTTTCATTTTTTCCCCTGGACTTTTTGTTTTAATGTCAGAGGCCTTTTTTGAAGTAACAAGTTTTCATGGAAGAAAACGTGGAAAAGGATTAAGAAAAAGAAAACGTTTTTCTTTGTCAGTATATTAGTATTGTAAAATCTATTTGAATCAGTCAATTGGTCATTTCATTGTTGACGGCTGCTGAAAATGTAAAAAAGAAGCAAAAACTTTCATATATTCTTTTTTTTTCTCGAATTTTTTGTGTAGATTTTGGGGGGGTGGATAATTGTAAATGGGCGATGGATTTTGAGAGGATTATTACGGGGAATTGATTGAATTTGTTTAGCATCGGATTTCCTCATCGGATCTATTCATGGGTTTGGTGCGGGCGCCGACGTTGGCATTGGCGTAGGGTCCAGTTCGATGTGTCTTGTCCTTGAGGGTGGCCGGGGTAAGCGTCAGTCCGGTGTCGATCCCGTTTTGGGGCTGCGGGAGTTTGATGGGTCGATTCAGAAACATTGATTGGGGGTTAGCGGGGCTTTTGTTGTTGTTATTGTTGGCGGAAGGATCATTTCGAGCCGAGTCCGTCACTGGTTTCTTACCAGTGACTTCCCCCTTGGCTTGGTCATTCTCCTCGGGATTGCTACTACTACTACCTGATTTCTTCGAGGAACTCGCCTCCGTCCCTCCGGCACTTTCCCCGGACTGTCCCTTTGGAGTCTCCGTCCTTTCCGTGGCCTCTGCCGGGGCCGCTCCGACGTCCGCCGACCCTGAAGATGACCCTGGTCGTGCTGTGCTGGAGGCTACTTTTGCGGAGGTGGAGGCTCCAGCAGGGGCGGGATCTCCGGCGGCCGGGCTGGCGGGAGAGGAGAATGTGAAGGGCGTGAGTGGGACCAAATAATCCGCCGTGGAGGAGTTGGCCGAGGCAGAATCCGCGTTCAACCTACGTAAGCAATCAAATATTGACTTCCCTCATCTTATCCTCAACCCTTTTTTTCTCCTACAAAATGCATGCCCAGAAAAAAAAACTTTCCCTCGTATTCACTGGAGTTCGTAAAATATTCCGAGGGAAGGATTCCCGAGGTAGTTTAAAAGTACTGCTTGAATATACATGGACATAGTTGTACATATGTATACGTATGTATGTGGCTAAAGGTACTGCTTATAAATACATAAATCGGGTTTTTATCAGTTAAAGAAGAGGCTGTAAACAATGGGGATAGGACGGACCTGCTACCCCGATGACCATGGACGATACGGAGGCAGGAGGATTCGTCTGAGGGATTCGGCCTCATGAGAGTGGTATCCCTCTCCGAAGATGGCGGCCTTTGAAATACGGGTAATGGGGCATTTATCACTTCGGGGTCCTGAGGAAAAACACATTATTCAGCCTGTCAGTCTTGGATCATTACGTCTCAGAAGCAAGGTCATTTGGGGAAAAACAAGGTAGATTTCCACAAAAACACAAGCATATTTGGAAAAAAAGAACAGATTTGGGCAATAACGAAATTAAATTTGGACAAAAACAAGAGTAGATTTGGACAAAAAAAAATCAGGTTTGGGCAACAACGAAATTAAATTTGGGAAAAACAAGAGCAGATGTCGGCAATAAAAAATCAGATTTGGACAAAAACAAGAGCAGTTTTGGACAAAACCAAGATCAGATTTGGGCAAAAACAAAATTAAATTTGACAAAAACAAAATCAGATTTCGGCAGAATCGAAATTAAATTTGGGCAAAAAAGAAAATTAAATTTGGACAAAAATAAGAGCAGATTTGGGCAAAAACAACATTAAATTTGGGCAAAAATAAGAGCAGATTTGGGCAAAAACGACATTAAATTTGGGCAAAAGTAAGAGCAGATTTGGGCAAAAACGACATTAAATTTGGGCAAAAGTAAGAGCAGATTTGGGCAATAAAAAATCAGATTTGGGCAAAAACCAGAGTAACTTTGGGGGAAAAAGGGGAAATGTGACAATTTGATGAAAAAAGCGTTTACCTGCATACAATAGCCGACTCGCTCCATGATGGTAGCAAAGGTGGGTCTATCCTCCGGGATTGGATGCCAGCATTGCGTCATGATTCCATAAACCGGCCCCGGGCAGTTGGATGGAGGCTCCAGTCGCCCTCCATTTGTCACCAACTGCATCACATCCTGATTCCCGCGACCAGGATATGGCATATAGCCCAGGGAGAAGACTTCCCAAAGTAGAACGCCGAATGACCTGCAAAAATATCACATAGGATGACCCAGAAAATCTCGGTGCTTGTGGCCAAAGCTATTAGCACTAATTAAATCTAAACAGCCCCGGGTCATGTGGATTAATCTCGGATTAACTCACTCCCCCTGCCATTATAGCTTTCCATGTAGCTAGCTATGGATTAAACTACTCCCAGTTCTCTTTCCATGAGTCTCGTTCACACGTGGTCCCACTTTCTCCATGGACTCTGCTCATCTTCAGCCAGCTGCTCCTGACTAAGACTGCGTCAATGATAATGCAGAATTACGGCCGGAGCAGGGAAATCCCTGCATCTGTACCCTCGCCTAATAATTTAGTGGATTTAGCGGGGGGAAAGGATGGATGTGTCTTCTGGATGGGATGTTATTGTCCTCGAGAAAATCCACTCCTATACATCCTTATCATTCCAAGTCCCGGCAAATTGTAAGGGTTAGAGGTAAACATGTATATGGGAATAGAGGACAGAAGGCATAACATACATACTATACATATGAAGGGTTTGGAAGCAAAAGAGGATAAGTCCAGAATTTTCAACATCCGGATTTTTCCAGAAAAATGTTGTCTAAGTCTAGCTTCATCTTCGGCCGTTTTAGTTTTTTCAATGTGCCAAGGAAAAATTCGGTACGCAAAAATGGTTGAGGTGCAAAAGGAGTTAAGTCCATTAGTGCTTTGGGAGCAAAAGAGCACAAGTCCAAAAAACAGAAATCCGCTCATGGAATCACACCAAACTTTAGTATTATGAATGCGTTTAGACCACAATCCCTGGACACAACAAGAATTCACCCAGAAATTTCGTTTTGCTATTTTTTAAAAATATTGGCAAGTTAATTTTGCTCGAAAAAGTTTTTTGGGTAAATCTTAATGGGAAATCCCATGTTAAAATTGATTGAGCACAGGGTCCCCCCTTTGCATTTTTACTAATCTCGAAAGATTTTTATAGTTTCATTTTCTTCATCGGTACACATATGTAAGTATTTTATGTCTGTAATGATCGTCTCGCTAATTTTACTCACAATCAATGTTGAAATTACGTCTCTACATGAAAAAATACGAATTTAAAAATCGAATTTTCGGTAATTTGAGCAAATTGTAGAGGGGGGACCCCGTGGTGACTAAATTTTAACATGGGCTTCCCCATAAGGGTGTTCCCTCAAGACGTTTCCGAGTAATATTTAATTTTCAATTTTGTTTTAAAATTAGTAAAACGGGAATTTTAGGGAAATTATTCGAATGGTAAGGGAAAGTGGTCAAGATGTTACAATTTTGTCGTAGTTTGGTTTGTTTCTGTAGGATAAACCTGGCCAAGATGGTTTTTCAGGTGCCAAAGCTTCCAAGTTCACCATTTTGAATTCCCTAAGTCCGTCGTAATTGGACAAGTATGGCCTATGAATTTTGGAGCACTTGCACATAGACACACTTATGTATACAAACTCTTAACTTAGCAAAACAAATATTCCCTGAATTTTGCAGTATTGTATCCAAAATTGCTTTTTGCTTCTCCTCTAAAATTTGGCATTCTGGACTTATTGTCTTTTGCTTCTAAATCCTTCATATGTACATACATGCGTTTAAATGCATACGTATGCATTTAAAACGTGGAGGGTGTACATAAGTGTAAAAAGTGCTTCATGGAACAAATTGCATGACATGAGTATTAAAATTGCAAACACTTTCCACAAAGAATCAAGAGTCTCGCTCTCTCTCTCTCTCTCTCTCTCTCTTGCTTCAGAATAGAAGAGCCGAGTGAATGAGACGGAGAAGAGAGAGTGAGAATTAGAGCTGTGGAGAATATTGGATAATTTCATGGCTGCCTATCTCCCAGCTTTATGAGCCACCGTCTCGCCAGATTTCCTCTCTCCTCCCGTTTCTCTCTGTCCCTCTCTGTCCCTCTCCCTTGATCATCTCCTCTCGTGCTGGGAACGTTAGAGTCCTCCAGCCTCAAGAGCACTCCGTCCACACTGAAGAGAGTGGCGTGGGCCATGTACGTCATGATTACTTACAGAGAATGAATGCTAAGTAGGAATTCCTATCATGAAAACTAACAAAAAAAAACGAACACAAAAAAACCGGGTCTAAAAAAACTAAAAAAAAAAGAGCCTCAAAAGGGAGCCCATGTTCTAGTTGGTGTAGGAAGTCGTAGGAAAAGTGCCGGAGCAAAGACCGTAAACTCCTTTGCACTCCACCAAGACACATTCTCCCACTTTTACACATCTCCCGCTCATTAATCTTCTTTCCGGGCTCAAATCTAAGAAAAAAGAGTATTAGTTGAGTCACTTCCAGTAATGGTATAGGCCAAATGTCTTTTCTCTCCATATAACGATCTTGTCCTGCCTTTCACTATGTAACATTTGAGGAGGAGAAAGTCATTCTTCCTCAGTTGTCGGATTACTTTCTCAGTCTCACCTACGAAGGGAAAGGCGAATAAACAAACAGGACGGAAATAGTTTTTCCTTTTGTCCTTCCACCTCACTTTCTCTCTCTCTTTTTCTTCTCCCTCGTTTTCTCTCCAGTTCGTCAGTTCGTCTCTAGCCTGACCCAATTGTGAAAAAATGCATGAGGTTTCGCCTTCTAATCAGCTCCCCCGCCCAGAATGTTCTGGAAGGGCCGGGATTATAAAATCTCTCCTCCCATCCAAGCCCTGGAACTTAGCAAGTCCGGGAGGATTTATAACTTTGAATTGCCTCACTCTCAAGTTGGAAAAATGGGGAAAGCTCCTGGACGTGTCCCTGTCCGGGTGCGTGCTATCTGGACGGACGGATCTGCACGAGAGGACTCACGGAGTCATTTGCGAAATGGTAAAAAACAAACTTTTCCCCCTCCAGCAACGGTCGCATGTTGTGAAGCGGAGAAAGTGATCCGGACAGTTTCCCCGGGAAACTTTTGAATTCTATCTACGATAACTCCAAATTCGACCTTTCACTTTTTATCCGTGATATACTTAATTACGGGATGCTCCTGTAGCTCCAGGGGATTTCCCTTCCCCAATTATGTCCGAGAATCGGACAAGTGTCTAAATCCATGAAATGATTTCCCGGGCAATTTATTTACCCATTTCCCTTCTAACCGATTTTCCCTGCTAAACATTTTGCTACTCAGAATTCGTCACTAGCTATTCACTCTTACATGCCGACCACTTGGTTGAAAACGACCCTTCAGCATCTGTTTATTGGAGGAGAATGAATCTAATAATGGAAAATATCCCTGAGGCGTCACGTGCGTGGATTTGTTGAGCAAGCCTGCAAAGGACAGGCGAGATGCAAAATATTTGTGTAGTCCCAGGATATTTATCACAGGAATAAAAACATGAACTTATTTCGCTCAATGCGCCTGGAGAAAAACACTGGGAAGGTGCTTTTATGGAAGAGGAAGGAGGCGAAAGAAACAATAACAAAGAGGCTAAAAAAGTATCTGTTGTTGTTCCTTGGGACTGTCAGGGGGACAACTGTACGGAAGTGAATCATGCGGAGAAAGTGCGAGATAGAAGGGGAAACCCGGGAGTGGGCCAGATAGGGAAAGATGGAGAGAAATGAGAGAGAGAAAGCTGGAGAGAAATGCGAGAGAAAGAAAGTAGCTTGGGGCAAATCAAGAGAAAGTTAGTCCTTGTTTCCTCACAAGTTGTCCCTCCATCATGTGCTCTGTGAGCGTGAAAGGAGCAAAAAGGGAGGCGAGGTTGACACAGAATAACACAACAACTAGCGGGAAATGAAATTTTCGATCTCAACTTTCTTTTTCCCATCTCAACATGCAAGTTTCTGACTGGAAAAGAAGGACGAACGGGAACAAGTCCGGTCCAGATAAGTAGTAAAAGACAAAAGTAAATTTTGGCCACCGACTCTCTCTCTCTCTCTCTCTCTCTCTCTCTCTCTTCTCTCTCTATTTCCTCACCCTCACCCTTTCCGTCTCCTCCCTCCCCGTTTGCAAGTCTAACAAATCTGAGGACCCACACTATCAGAAGTGACGGAAGAAGATGTATGTGAGGAGAGCATGCCAAGAGCAAAAGGGAAGAGTTTGTGAAAAAAATACGGGAGAAAGTGAGGCGGAGGCAGAGTGAGAGCGACTTCGAGAGAGAGAATGAAGTAAATATATGGGAGATATAGTAATTCAATGCCGTCGTCTGGGCTCTCCCTTCAAATTGCTTTGCATTGCTCACATGATCGAGGAAAGAAAATAATGCTTTCACTCCATCCGATTTCCCCCCGCACTTTTTCTTTCTTTCTCCGTGGACTTTTTGGCAGTTGGTAAAAAAGGAACAACAAAAATACTTGTATCTCTTTTCCAAGGCAGCCCATCCTTTGCACAATCGGAGAGATGGAAGGAGGAATTTACTTGGGAAAGACTTTGGCATTGTCAGCAAATGCCGGGGAAAAGGCGGGAGAGAGCCTGGAATTGTTTGTCCTTCGTCCCCATTTTTCTTTCATCCTCTGCTTTTGATGGACATTAGTATGTGGTAAGATCTTCTTTTTGCGCATAAACTGTCATTGTTTGTATATGCAATATGTAATGCATACTGTATGCGTGTGGATGGTAGTTTATTACTATTTGTTTATGTTTGATATAGCCATATTGCCATATATGAACGTCTGCACTACAGCCTGTTACCACATATTTTGTCACCCTACGCCGTTTTTTACTCCTGATTTAGCTGACGCCACAGAAAGAGAATTGGATGATCTTCTGGCAAGGGAAACAACAAGCGAATATTGGAAATGGAAAGGGCAGAAAAAGAGCTATTGAATAAAGAACATTGTCTTCGTTTTTATTCTAATGCTCAATATGCTTTAGAATAAAATAAAATAAGCTTTGGTAAATGTGAAAAGGGAAATAATTTAATTGATTTAATTCATTTAATTTAACAATAATTGTCAGCTCACCAAACATCCGTTTTGGATGTGAAGATTCCGTCGAGGAAGGCTTCCGGAGGCATCCACTTGACCGGCAACATGGCCTTCCCGCCTTTCTTGTAGTAATCCGCTCTGTTCAACAATACACACAATTTAATATTAAAATATATTAATATATTCCTCTCCCCTGCAGCCTTTTACCCAATTTAATCAGCCCAAAACATTAGGACTGAGCGCAAACAACCAAGCAAAAAAGGGTGAAAAAAAGGTAAAAAGAATAAAAAATATGCTATTCGCGATTGCAAAAACAATAAAAAATTCTCATGGAAAAAGGAGAAAAATGTGGTCGGGGTGAGAAAAGATGAAGAGGAAGGAATTTTATTTTATTAAAGGAATCCCTTTAATAAAAATCAGACAAGAGCATACAAGGAATGTGGATGGGACGGGGAAAGATGAAATTGTATGGGAAAAGGCGGAGCTTGGGAGTGTCAAAGGATGGGACAATTTCTTGGAAAGTGAAAGAATTGTGGGGCCAAAAAGATGTCATGGGGAAGACAGTGAAGGGAGAAAGCAAGAGAGAACCCTTACAAGTGTAATTACTACGGGAAAACGGAGAAAGTCAGAGAAGAAAGAATGCTTGGAAGTGAAAAGAAATGAAAAAGGAAAGTCATATAAAAAACAATATGAAAAAAAGCCATGTGAAAGCAAAAAAAATTTCTCAGAGATGGATAATTTCCTTTCAGAAGAACCCAATGCCCTTTATTAGGACAAGGACGGATCCGTCAAGGGTTTCTCGGGGAAAGTTTTGTCATTTTTGCCATGAGAAAAAACGGAGTAAATGAAATGTTAAATAGGAATGGCGTTAGAGGGAACCATCAAGAGATTTCTTGCCTGTAGATGTCCCGAGCCATGCCGAAATCCGCGATTTTGACGACGCGCCCCGGGCCTTTGGTGGTGAGGAGACAATTGCGCGCCGCGATGTCGCGGTGGATGAAGTGATTCTCTTCTAAATAGCGACAGCCCTTGGAGATGTCCATCGCACACGTCAGCAAGTCCTTCATCGTCAACGGCGAACTTCTCTCCTGTCATAATCATTTTCCTCATTTCATTGGCATGCATTCAAACGGTTTCCCGGGAATCCCAAAAATGGATTAGCGAAGGCAAAACAAGTCTCTGATTTTGTATAAAGTTTGATTTATTTTGATTTATTTATCTGATTTATTTGTCATGGATTCCATGTAATTCTTGAAATAAAAATCCCTCACCGGCTTTGGACGGGACTCCCTCAAGAAAGTCTTGAGATCACCTCCAGCGAGCAATTCCAGGACGATGAAGCGTGGATGTCGGTCGAAGCAGACGCCGATGAAGTGCACGATATTGGCGTGATTGAATTTGCTCATGATCAAAGCCTCCATGAGGAAATCCATCTCCGCCTGATTCGACGACAGCTCCGGCAAAGTCTGAAAAGGCCCAATTCAATTGTAATCAGACGGAATAGAAATGAAAGAATATTCGCGCGCATCCGTCACGGACAATTCACAATCTAAATATTAGTTGAAGGGAACAAACGTTTCTTTGTCCATCAATTCGTGACCTTTTTTGTTATCATCCAGAAACTATAATACATTCTAAATGGGAATTTGATTTCCTTGTATGACACCTTGTTATGCAGGAATTTTTTGCTAGTTGTTGAATAAAGGGAATCGTACAAAAAATGGAGAAAGTCAAAAAAAAAAGTTCAAACGTTTTGCTCCTGTCATTGTAGTGAAATCTGAATAATAAAAGTGAATAATAAAAGCTAACAAATCAATCACGAGGAGAAAGAAAAATTTTCTCCATTGACAACGTACAAAGCTTCTTATGGAGAAAGCTATTATTGACATTGCCTTTCTATTTTTCTATTCCATCAGTTTTTCTATTTTTTTCCTCCGTTTTACTCCAAATTCTTAATAAAAATTCATTACGAATAAAAGAGCCTTTTTCCACGTATTTTTATTGACCTTTCCTCAATCTTTCCAATTAGAATCATAAAAAGAACGTCTCCGAAATTGCTTGAATACATTCGGAAGGATTCCGTAAAATAATTTTAAATAGTACAATCAATGTATAGATGAGATGGCCAAAAAGGTAGAAGATGAGCTCGGATTGTACTCGCCTCAATGAGAAATCTCCCCGAATTATGCCGGGAATAAAAGAATCAACAATGTAAGCCCGAATACAATGTTGGGTAGGTAAACACGAAGTCTCCCGCCTCACAAGGAAGAAAATATGAAGAGAATATTCGGGGAAGACATTTAAATAATCCGGAAAATCCTTTAGAAAATTACCGGGAGTCCTAATAATTTCATCTCTCCCGTAAACTCCACGTCCTAATACGGAGAAAGCTCCCGAAAATTGAATTTCCTCCCACGCACTTTCTCCCGCTCTTTTCATCAGGGAAAGGAAGGGCTCGTATCCGCTGATTTAATAGTGAACAGGAAATTACCAATTGAATCCTTCAACTGGGACGAAATTAGACCCAGAAATATGTAGAGAATATTCAAGTAAAGAAACTATAAAGAATATCCAGCCATTGAATTTTAAATGACAATAAGAAAAGCTTTCAAGTTAATTTTTCTCCAAAAATGACCAAGAAAGTTGTCTCAAGAATTGTAATTCGGGCAAAAACGGGTAAATCCCGCCTAATGAGAGGCTTGTACTAGTCCATAAAGGCCATAAAACATCTTTCCTCCCGGGCACTTCCAATACGCGGGACGATAAAGCCTTCGGAGATGGCCCTGATGGCTGACATCCGAGATAATTCTCTCCTCATACACTTCGGGATTCCCACCATGTTGTTTACAGGAAAAAGCCCAGGATTTCACTCCTTTGACGTTTCCACTCCAATGACTCCCGTTTTGACACATTTCCCCGGCCGAGTGAAGAGTTATGTAAAGTTTTTGGATGAGAAAGCCCCAACACACTCCTCTTTACTACCATCCTATACAAAGGGAGTAAATGAGCAGAGAGAGACTGTCAGAGAGCGCCAGAGAGAGAGAGAGAGAGAAAAAGAGGAATAAACTGTGTACAGACGAACATTTTAGGGAATTTATGCAAATGTCCGAAACTCTCAACTCCCGGGAGAATACTAAAGCAGGCCTTCCCCAGGCAAGAGTTACCCGGCCTCATCATGCGAAGAAATGAGCATTTCTCCATGAACAACAAATACGATGGACGATTACGTGGCTGGAGAGAGGAAAGAGTGATGGCGAAAAAGGAAGAGGGAGAAAGCGAACGATAGAGAGAGAAACAGAGAGAAACAGAGAGAAACAGAGAGAAACAGAGAGAAACAGAGAGAAACAGAGAGAAACAGAGAGAAACAGAGAGA
>JAQGBT010001858.1:0-28141 GCA_034698585.1 Disparrhopalites patrizii | reverse complement strand
GAGAGGGAAAGAAAGAAAGAGAGACAATGAACGATAAACAAAGGCTGAGAGAGAGAGAGAGAGAGAGAGAGAGAGAGAGAGGAAGAAAGAGAGACAAGGAACGATAAAGAAAGGCCGACAGAGAGAGACATTGAAGAGGAAATAAAGAAAAGCAACTATGGAGATAGAGTCATAAGGAGTAAAAGGAGACGGGAAGGGAAAGGTATAGAAAAAGGAAGGTGAGGCAGGACATTAGAGGAGCTGAAATATCGAGAAAAGTGGAAGCGAGACAAGGAGAGCGAGACGCGAGATAAAGACATGGAAAGGAAGCAAAACAGTTGTGTGTAGCCCTGGGCGGATGATATTGGAAATAGGGAAAGAAATAAGCCCCTGATGACTACAAGGTTTAAGAAAGAGAGACTGGGAAAGAGAGAAAGTGAAGGAGTGGAGTGCGAGTCCAGTTCCAGTCCCTCAAAAGAGTAGAAGGTTCAAAAATTTCCCCTTGGTTTGTCTGTCAAAAGTGCCCTGCCATCCATTGACGGAGGATCAGTTTTGGTTGTGAGCGCAGAGAGCTTCCCCGTATTGACAAAGGGTGCTGGTATTTGTTGGAGTCTATATAAAAAAAGAAAATTCCCTGTCTATAACATTTTCTCTAATATTTATTTATTTTTCCTCAAAAAAAAAAACAAACAGAAAAAGAAACTTATAGACTCCTTTTAAAAAAGCAACGGTGGGGGACTATTATTTTTGTTGGAAAAAGAAAACTCCTTTTTCCAAATCGTAGTTATAAAAGTCTCACCCTACTGGCCTATTATATAAAAAAAAAGTCCATTGAAAACAAAATATACACATGTCTAGATACTGAAAGATAGGATATTTTGTATATATGAAAAAGAGAGAGCGAAGCGAAGAGAGAATGTGTGAGTTTTGATGGTGTTGCCAAATCGTGAAGAATATAGAAACGCAGACTCTGTGCTTTGCAAATATATTGATTGTCATTGCCTTTTAGCATAGCGAAAGAGTTAAGTACTGGGAGTAGTTTTGTATAAAGATATATATTTTATTATATATATATTTTTTGGTGCTTCGGAGTCTTTTTTTTTTTTTTTACTCTTTGGTGAAAAAAAAAAAGCCCTCTCTTTGGTCCTGGTCGAAGGTTTTGTTTGAAAAGTTGAGCGGATAGAGAGGAAGATCAAAGCCCGCAAAAATTTCAGTACTCCAATGGACTTGAACATGGCTGCAAACGGAGGAGTGTCCCCTTCAAGTCCCGCGGAAATCGTCCGAGGTCAAAGTTTTGAAGTGGGCCCTCGCTACACCAATCTGGCCTATATTGGTGAAGGGGCCTATGGGATGGTTGTGTAAGTCCCTATTTGGATTTTTTACAATTCAATTAAACCTATTTTTTTGGGGGGTAAACACCAATTTTTTGGTTACATCCGTCATTTTACAATTCTCCAGCTATTTTCCCGATTTCTTCCCTCCTCCCCGATTTTCCTTCTCCGATTGTCGTTCTCCGATAGTCGTTCTCCGATTGTCTTCCTCCGATTTTCCTGGAAGGAATTTCCCTTTACCGTGTTCTACCAATTTAGACGCATTAGTATTACCTGTTTATGGGGTTTATATTGTTGTTTTGCTCAATGATTTTGATGTACATTTGTCTGTTTGCTTGTGTTGAAACAAATTAGAGTTGGGATTTTTGGGATGTTTTTACTTTTTCTTTGGATGACTTTCTCCATTGTTTTTGTGTCGGAGTGTCATGAACTCTCGGGTGTTTTTTTAAGTCAATTCCTAATGGAATCGGTTTTTGTGGTACACATGGAGAAGAGGTTTGACTTTTCGATAAACATGTATGTATAACATAGGGGGAAAATAGGTGGGGCAAGTTTTAGGTGACATTTAGGTCAACCCTTGAGGTCAGTGTGGGGGATGCGATTTTTTTTTGAGGGGGTGTTTGTTTATTGACTTTTGGATTTTTGGCTTTCGTCCAAATGATTTTGAAGGATAGTTACATGATTGTCTTTGTGGAATAGTTTTTTTCGGGGAATTTAACCTACCTATATTATCTGCAGGATAACAATTTTCAGTTTTCGATGATGACATCATTTAGGAAAGATTTTGTTTTTGAATGAAGAGAGAGAGAGAGAGACAGAGTGGTGCAAATGTGATCATCTGTGAGTCATTTGTCAGAAAAAGGCGTTATGGGGCTAGTAATGTAACGTCTTGGTGAATGGATCTTACCGATTAATCTCATACTATGGTATATCCTTAAGGTGAGATCTAAATTGAGGTTTTGGATGGGGATTTTTGCGAGGTTATGCTATCAGTTGACGTTGAGATTGTTTTTTAGATTTGGAAGAGTTTTCATGGTTGCTGCTTGGATTATGAATATATTATATTTGTGTTCCAATCATTGCGTTTGATTTTTATGAATTTGTTTGATGTATACGCAAAGACCATGGCTCGCTGGAATTTTCCAGGGCCTATATTTGTTATCACAGTCTGTAGAGTTTTTAGATTTGAGTAATGCGTACATGTACCTATATATATATGTACCTATATACTGTCGAAATTTTAACTCTTTTCCCTCAGCAATTAGATCAGGTGTGTTATCTCACCCTTCTAAACCAGAATTGGTTAATGACCATTTTCAAATTTAAAACGCGGTTAATGTGTCAAGCTGGCGCTGACAATACATACTTTAAATGTCTCCCCATGTACTCGGGACCTGTGTAAATATTGGTCACTGTATTCTCTATAACCTGCGACAATGCTCAGCGAACACACCTTTGCTAATTGCCCAGAGGAGCAGAGTTAAAACCACGACAGTAAAATGGATTGACGAACGATGGCAAAATTTTTGAAGTGGTAGTTTCAGGGTCGCAGGAATTAAAGTACAGGCACAAGAATATACACAGTACACAGAAAGGGAGAGAGAGAATTGTGAAAAGTGTGGATTTAAAATTTACACTTTTAATCGGAATGATATACAAGTTATCTATTTTATAATGTAATGGGAGTAGAATTAAATGGGGATCGACAAGGTCAGATGTTGCTCATTTCCACTCTTGTTTGTATACCTTTGATTTACTTTTGTATGCATAAATGAACTTCCAGGAAATTTTGACATGTGTGTCTATGTTGGAGCTGGAGAAAAGAACACAAAATTACTTAAACCTTTTTTCTGACTTTCAGGTCGGCATACGACAATGTCACTAAGACAAAGGTCGCGATTAAAAAGATATCGCCATTCGAACATCAAACCTACTGCCAAAGAACGTTGCGGGAGATCAAGATTTTAACGCGTTTTAGGCATGAGAACGTAAGTTTATTTGCCTGTAATGCATAGAATGGATAAGAAACGAATATTTGTATACATATTATATTTATACAATTTTCATTGGCAAAATAACGTTTGTTTTTTTACAGATAATAGACATTCGTGATATCCTACGGTCTCAGACAATCGATCAAATGAGAGATGTGTATATCGTGCAATGTTTAATGGAGACGGATTTGTACAAGCTGTTGAAGACGCAAAAATTAAGTAACGACCACATTTGTTACTTCCTGTACCAAATCTTACGGGGTCTCAAATACATACATTCAGCAAATGTGCTCCACAGAGACCTAAAACCTAGCAACTTACTGCTAAACACAACTTGCGATCTCAAGGTCAGGGAGTGTGAAAGGAAAACATTCAGTGATTCACTTGTAAATATTATCCTCCGCCTTATCTTTGTCCGTGCCGCTTTGACGATAGAATTTCTATTTTTTGTGCTTTTCAGATTTGCGACTTTGGTCTCGCTCGAGTAGCAGACCCAGATCACGATCACACAGGCTTCCTTACCGAATACGTTGCCACCCGCTGGTACAGAGCACCGGAAATTATGTTGAATTCTAAGGTATTTGCACGCGTATAGAAAGATAAATAACGAATGTGCCAAGGGTCAGTCGTTAACATTTACAACCAGAATTTTGCATAATATTTTAATATCTTTTTTTTTATCTTTTGAAAGGGTTACACCAAGTCTATCGACATTTGGTCAGTGGGATGCATTTTGGCGGAAATGCTCTCCAATCGTCCAATATTCCCTGGGAAGCACTATTTAGATCAGTTAAACCACATTTTGGGTGTTTTGGGAACACCATCTCAAGAAGATTTGCAGTGCATCATCAACGAGAAGGCTCGAAGTTACTTACAGTCTCTTCCGTACAAACCTAAGGTTCCGTGGCATAAACTGTATTCCGACGCAGATCCAAAGGCTTTGGATCTCCTGGATAAGATGCTAACTTTCAACCCACACAAGCGTATCGTAGTAGAAGAAGCATTAGCACATCCGTACTTGGAGCAGTACTATGATCCGGCTGATGAGGTAAAATGCGAGCAAAAATCAGCTGAAATATTTAAAAAATTATTGTTTTTATTATCATCTTTATTAAATGGTTTGATTTTTTTATGCAGCCTGTGGCAGAAGAACCGTTTAGACTGGACATGGAGTATGACGACCTCCCAAAAGAGAGATTGAAAGAGATGATTTTTGAGGAGACTGTCCTGTTTAAGGACAAAATAGACTTAGAGCAGCAAAATATTTAATGTGATGTTTACGTGTCAATCACTTTTTTCAAAACTAATATTCCAGTTCAATTTTTTCATTCTCCATTAAGCCAAAAATAAACTCTTTTTGTGAGTTCTCTTTTTGACCACCTTCGTGTAACAATCATGTTGGCAAACTCTTCCACTTGGTATAAACTTTTCTTGAGTAATACCCGGGTTACTTGTGAGCCGTCGTATACATTCAATTACACACGTTAAATGTCTATAAGAAAGATGTGGAATTCACTCGAAAATTGCATACAAGTATATTGTATATTGCGATAAACGATAGTCACAGTAACAGTGCAAATATACATATAAAAATTGCACAAAAAGTAATTATAGTAATAAAAGAATAAAAGATGTTTTATTCGAAGGTAAAATCAAGAGTTGATCGTTCAAACATCCGAATTCGTGTACGGTTATTTTGTTGCACTTATTTCAAATAATATCCACCATTGTATAGTCATTCTATGAAATTATTGATTTTTGCAAGATTACAATGTAAAATACGTATATAAAGCTAGGTATTTTAAATTCTTTATAGCAATTAGCAATATGTGATTATGCTGATTAAATGCACAGTTGTTGTATGTTATAATTATCATGAATTGGAATTTTGTTGATGATGCCACATTTTGTACATAGAGTTTCATTTGTAATAGGTTATAATTATTAGAATAATAAAAGTTTAACTTGTAGTCACACGTAACAAATGGTATAATATCATTTAGGATTTTCCTTCCAGTAATATTTAAGCCTGTTGTTATCGTTGTTACAAAAAGCTTGAAAGTCTCTCAGCACTTTCTGCAAGAAAGTTTCATCGCCCAATGCCGGAGTCGAAGACGTTTTCCATCGCTTGCTAACCATATAATTCCATGACCACAAAAATCCCACCTAGAAAAAAAAATAGATTGCATGTTTACTGACCCCACAAAAGGTTCATGTAGCTCTGGATGTTAAATAATAACTCACTCTTGTCTCTTCTTGGCACGCATCCTTATTTCTACTGCTAACATGCCTTGTAATATAATCTTCGTAAGAGCTAGCTGTTGGAGACTCAAATGATTTTTGGACCCCTCTTGGAGAATTTTTTATCCCAATTCCAAGCTAAAAAAATGTATTTTTTAGTCAAGATGTCAAGTATAAGTAAGGTACAATAGAAAATTTATTTTTCCATTGTTCAATCCAGTTATACTTTATTTTTGCTCTTAAATAAACTAAACACTACCATAGTACACGCGCATGACCACATGAGTGACAGTTACCTGATTTGATGAGGCAGAATTCGAACTGGAGTTCGAATTTGAAACGGAGCTCGGGGCAGGAATAAGAATAAACATATTTCCGCTAGAATGAACATAGTGATGATGATTCAATTCTTTCTGGCATGCGGTTCCATGATGATGGTGCCCGGAATCTCTTAATCGATCAATTGGGCAAGGTATAAAACCAAACCGAAAAGCTATAGATTCTTGCAATGAAAGCATCTTATCTGGCCAACTTTCTTCGGGGAAATCTGTTAAAAATATCACAAGCATTTTCTGTGTAAACCAAACCAGGAATTCAACCGCCAAAGATACTAAATGTATACATACCTTCAAACAGGTAGCTTTTATTGTCCATAAGACATTCAGTATTCAGCGGGACGAAAATGGGACCACGCAGTGAATCAGAATTAGACGAGTATGGTAGGGCGTAAGGGTCACTAGGAATTGGAACCAGCTGCAAATTACATTGCTGCGCTTTACGAGACCATCCCTGAACCTGGTGGAGCATAACAAGAATAAAGAATCAAAATCAAAGACGACTACACATTACATAATATTTATTATTACATACATTGTACATACATATTTACAATTATAATAAAACATTCAATTATTGTCGATCAAAAAATCAGTATGACTTACCAGTTCAGTGATAATTGCTCCTGTCGCCTGCACCCACTGAATTGTCATTTCAAAAGCTTCACAGGGCTTGTACAGCGACTGATACCGTACATGGCCCCATTCAGGTCGGTCGCTCTTTTTACCAACGTCTACTTCAACGTAGACGTCTTTATACGCGGGAATTTTCCTGTGTGCTGGAGAAGAAGGCTTAGACTTGGGCTCTGCTTCGATAGGAGCGAAAGATTCATTGGAAGTCACGGAACTTCCAGGAGCAGGAAGAATCGACGGCTTTCGCGATCCAGAAGTGTCAGCCTCCGATATGAAGTCAGGAGGCAATGGATGGTGACAATTGGCTTCTATTTCAACTTCCATCCATTCATTTTGGAATTGAGAAATGAATTGACCAACTAAAAGTTCAAATTGTTTTATTGAGTAATATTGTAACATGCTTTAGTTTATTTACGTCCGTTTTAATATATTAGTCATAATATTTAGTCGATTAGCCTTACCTTTGCTATCCCCATTGTTAATTACTATTGAATACAAGTAGAATCCATTAAGAAAGGGATGCTTTGTAACTCCGGAAGCATGAATGATGAGTTTTTCAGCTAATATTTCCTGTTGTGAGATGAATGTAAGCATGTATCTTATGTATACAAGTAATTACACCTAGTGAACCCTTTCTCCATCAACAACTTGATTCAAACATGACAAGAAAAAGTGTCAGGGTATAACTATTCTTACGTTAAATTTTTCCACAGCTTGTTGTTCTGTAACGATACCTTCCATGTGATTAATTAACCAAGAAATTGCGTCTGCGCTGACGAAAGTCCAATTTGGAAGATCATTGCCTGAGAAAATGACACAATACAACTAGGTTGACAACAGCTCGTTAATTTTGAAGAACTATAGGAAAGCAGAAAATAACTTACTTTTTATAAACGTAAATCCGTTGGTTGAAGTCATGGCATCTATGATACCCCGAAGGGAGGTATTTGGTTTCAACTTGATCTGTTGTATAATCTCATCAGTGCTATCATTGCCAGCACCAGATGACAGGCCATCGAGTGAGGAGTCTGTTACACTAGAAGGGTGCGATTGCTTGGCATCTGTGAGGGAAAGATCCACCGGAGATATTCTTCCACTAGTGTTACCACTGCCTTCCGTACGACTGGTAGATATTTTTTCAGCTTTGGCAGAACCGGATCTAAGCCATGAAATTTATACCCCACCAAATTTAATTATCCATAGGCTACATTATATTGCATGCCATTGTTGCAAACAAAATTGGACGATAATCTGTCATAATAATATTTAAAAAACCAATTGCAAATTCTTTGACCAAGCGAGGTTTCACAAGAACAGACATATTAACATTTGAGAAAAGAAAATACAGAAACCCACCTCGGTCTAGGCCGTTCGCCTAATCTGTTGCTGCCCACGCGTTCCCGAAAACCTGTGTTATTTTGATTTTGGGCAGATGAAGTCGACGAATTCTACAGTTTTAATATTAAATTACGTTCTTTATAAAAGCACAAAGTTAAGCACTGTTTTGATTCTCTACAAATGTATCTATAAGTCAATGCAACATACACGAGCTCCTCCTTTCTTTGCTGAATTATTTGGCCTCCTTATACGATTTATGCAGGTTTCAATAAATTTTAAAAATCCATCTACCAATCCAGCTTTTTCTTCGTCCGTCAAAGGAGTATAGACGTCGCAATGATCCGATGATTCGAGTATTTTCTTAGCCGGGCCTTGAAATGTTGGTAACAGAAACATACGAAAACGCCAGTATTTTAGAGACTGTAATAACAAGAGAATAATAAACATAACATTAAGACATCACGGCAAATAAGTGCATGAATTTTCTTCTAGCTACGAGAATGAAAAACGGAGAGCAAACAAACCTCTATCAAAGCGTAATTTTGATCGCCACGTGTACAAATATAATGGTCTACGTAGTTCCATGTATAATTTTCGAGCTTTTCTGTTGTAAATTCCGCCCAAGAAACTTCATAGTTGTGATTAAAGGGAGCTAAAAACCGGTATCGATACGAAATTTTTATGTTCGGATAAGGATGTCTGTAATAAAGAATACAAGGACTCATTAATACTGCTTTTCCCCGATCGCAATACGAAACTTCCTAACAAAATCATCTTACTTTGGTCTATATCCTACAACATGGATTGTGGAACCGATAAGTACAATGCGATGAAATATTCTTCCAATGCTGAGTAAATATTCCTCCATATCATCCTGAACGGCGTTGGTCTTAACTATAGAAGTATTTAGAAGAGCTTTTTCTTGTTTCTCTTCCTTTGGCTTAATAATAAGTTGAAAGCCCTGCGACAGTCTTTGAGAAACGATCTCCAGAAACACCTGTTTAGTTGTTAAGGGTGCACGGTAAATAGCTCTTTGTTGTGCATAATCAGCATTGACATCATCAGGCAGTAAGCTGTACTCTGACAATACATAATCGACTGTCAAACTTTTGTCGTCGGGAAAATAGTCAGTTGTTATTGGCAAGCACGCAGGTATTGTCAGTGATTTCCAGTCTACACCTGGAAATTCAGAGTTACAACAACAAAGTTAAGAATAATTGAGAATTGCGAGAAGATATTCTCATATTATAGACTTATACATATGTATATGTACACTCTTCGTACCCACCTGTTGTTAATGCTGGTGTCCACCCTTGTTCTCCTGTAGCACCCCAAAGCAAGGTCAACATTCTATTCCCCAAATTTCCATCTGATGATTGTCTAGTCATTGAATTTCTACTCCGAGATTTGACTGAAATTAACGAATATTGCTTAAATTGATGCTGTAACAATAAGAAGCACTATAATTATTTATTTTACAACAAAGTTTAATAGAAAAGCATGACTTACGCCCTGAGATTTGCGACTTGGTGGGACTACTATTTTCGAAAGGATCGATACTTTCATGTACAATTTCAAGGTTAGAATGAGCAGAGTGATAATGATGCTGCTGGATAAGCGCGCCAGACGGTCCTCTGGGGAAAATGTGGGTCCACCTCCTTCGGTTTGATGTTAACTTAATCACTGCATGGGAGGGATCAAATGGGTTTATCAAAGCTCTATTCGACCGACGGATTTCCTTTGATTGCCTAGTGTAAACTGTCCTCTTGTCAACAGGAGAACCGCCTTGACTATTACTACCGGATGAAAATAGCCTGTGTGTGCTTAAAGCTAAATCATCACTAAACCAGTTTTCTCTATGACTGCCTCCGATTTTTGGTTTAGCTGCAAAAAAGCACAAAAAACGAAAAGGCTTTGTTTAAAAACTAAAAACATTCACAAGGTAAATCAATCACTATTAAAGCAAAGCTTACTTTCAATATTCAAAGCGCCAAAAGACGACGAAACAAACTGATCTAATTGGATTCCTTTTTCTTGGGCTGGAATAGTAATAGCCGGTGATGCCGAACTTGCTAGAGGAGCAAGAAGTGCTCGATCACGGTCACTTCCAACGCTCGTTAAAGATGGGTTTCGAATAGGCGCAAAATCGTGATTGTTATGATGAATTTCGGGCTCCGAATTTTGGCGACGAAACCCGTTACTATTCATTTCAGATTCAGATGTTCTTATTTTTTTCCTTTGCAGGCTTCGCCTGTGCAGGCTTTGACTATGTGGCAATCGAAAAATGTTTGAATCATAATCGTCGAAGTCGTAAATTGAATTAGGCCAGGAATTCTCATCGTTTTGTTTAGCACGTGGAATTCTAAACTGGGCGGGCGCAGCCCAATCCCATGCTTTGTTGTGTTTACTTGTATCACGCGTGGCTATGGGAAGTTTGATTCTTGGGACATACGAAGAATACCCTACTTTTTTGTCTGTTGAGTAAAAGCTGCAGAAACGAAAATCCACTTGTATTAGTCACGTTGCATTTATTACGGAAGTAAAATAAACACATCAAATTCTATCCATGGTATGTATGTATGTACCTGACATTAATCCAATGTGGCATGCTGTAGTCCTCTCCGTTTTGCGTTGTAGCCTTGTTGTGAAACTAAAATTTTGCAGATAATGAAAACAATTTTACTTTATATATTTTGATATACATATACCTATATGTACGTAATCTAGTATACTTGTTTTTACAAAAACCTACTTTCAAAAGTGGCACAGCATGTAACGGCTGCTCGCCCACACAAACCAGATCACTTCCAACACCGTTATCTATTATGCGCTGCATAGTAACGTTTGTTAACTCACGATCCACTTCAAATACACCAACACCAGGTGTAATGACAACAGACAGTTGTCCTGTTCTGTCAAAGCTTCTGTCCAAGTAATGTTTTTCGAAAACATTTAAAGACATATTCAGAACTTCTAAGAAATTTCCTTGAGCTGCTGAACTTATGTGAGCTTTTGGAACCCTCTGTCCTGGATTTTCTTTTCTATGCATGGTTAATATGTTGTTTTGGTAGTCGACAAATAAGCGCCGTAAATTGATTAAAGTATTTCCCCAGTCTTCATATCTCTCATTTTGTACCGCTACTCTGTGACCCAAACGTAAAAAATAATAAATATTACTTCGAAATAAAAGCCATCAAAATTAGCAATTTCAGGTATAACATTGGACACGTACGTTACTTTTGACGTGTTTATAACATACACAAATTTTTAATGCAAATACCTATAAAAATCTTCGTAAAATCTTCCTCTATAATCCGTATGAAGGCAAAGTCGCATGGCCTCCGGAAACTGTTCCATACTATTTGCAGCGTAATAAATTCTCGAAAATAAAACTATCGTTACTTCATGATTACTTCCATGTCTCTGCAAGCCAAACATGATTTTTACAAATAGTGTCGTAGCTACAATATAATTTTGTAACCAGCGGTTCACTTTACTTTAAGATTGAAAACTCACCTTCCATTTGGCAAATAATTCGGCTAGAAATCCATTCACAGCTTTTTCAAAGTATAAGTCTCCGTAAATATCAAACTCCCACATTTCTGAGCTCATTTGAATAAACAGGTACACCATACTTGTGGAGGACCGAAAGACTATCTGAAAGAACGGATCACAAGGAGGCTCAAAACAAAGAAAAGTATATCAATAAAAGTATATCAATAAAATACTGTAATTTGTTCCACATCGCCTCCTACCTTTGTCATATCGGTTACAACTCCAGAAGCAACTTTATCACCATGTGACCACATCTCGTAGACTTGACACCGGATAGTAGATGAGCAAAACTCTATTTTCTTATTAAGATAAACGCAGGTATTTATCTGCGGAATAATAAAATCTTATTAAAAACAAATCACCCGAGTTGTACATATAGTGATGCTAAAAATAAAAATAAATTCAACGTTCACAAAACGAAGCAAGTCCCTACCAAACTATTTTTCAATCTCCACATTTCACTTCGTCCCAAATACTGATCCTTGAATGTCAATTCCACTGAATCCAACTCCACAGCTTGAGGTTCCACTTTCCTCACAATGACATCGGAAAAGGACTTGAGTTGGAAAATGCTACAAATTGATTGCTCCACACTGATGGTATCTGAAACATGAAAAACCACAACAACAAAATTGTCAAATGTTGTCAACCAATTTTAAAATGATGACATGATCCTTGTTGTTTACTTCAATCAATACCTTTCTGCGTGAACTCGTCCCGAAAGCTTTTCTTCGTGACTTTGACCAACAATCGTGGCATGTCCTCTTCCAAATTATAAATCTCAATGCAATCATCAGGTTCCAGGAATGGAAAGTCTTTTGGTGCAAAAGCAACATCTTCCACTATATAAATAAAATGTACAACAAAATACGACAAAAATTAAACTGCCATCAAAATTCTCCAGCCTTTTCCCTACGATACTGGATCCAACTCATTATTAGGTGAAACCGGGCGTTTTCACTCAAGGTCAAAATGTCATGGGCAAGAGAATTCTCCTCCCAAAAAAAAAGACAAGAATAATACACTTACGCGCATACTGCTTTTGGGAAGACTTCTGATGTTGAGTGAGTTTATAGTATTTAACCGGAGTCATATTTGTTATTTAATTTTAATTTTATTTAATTACAGGAGGAGATCAACTCTTCCCACATCCGCCAAGTCGGATCTCTCAAGGCCGGGATTGTCAGGTCTTCGTTTGGGTGATGATTACAGTAATCGAATGTGATGGATCCGTCGGATGTGAAGTTACAAACCAAGGCAGGGACATCAACCAACTGACACCTCATTATCTTATTTGACTTCAACAACAACTACTCTATACACTATTAATCTACCTGAGTAATGACAAGTGAACTAAATCACTGGAAAATGAGGAACATTCCATGTTCTTCCATTTTTTAATATTTTTTTTACACTATGCAAAATAATACATAAAATGACAACGACATCCGTCGTTAGAATTAGCACAAGGCTGGTAATTAAATCAACTTCTTGAAAATGCCTCATGAGAAACACCTCCCCGCCGTTTAACTATGACTTTAACCAAATAAAACTTACATGGTTATGATTAGCTACACATTAAAGGGTTACGTTATAAGCCTGAATCCACAACCAAAGTTTGAATTTGTTAACCAAAAAGATCACATTCTCCTTGTATTTTTTTTTTTACTCCCACAGACATACACTGTACATGTGACCGGCTCGATGGTTTTTCCCTCGAACATGTGAACCGCGTGGTTACAGAGAGAAGCCGACCAAAAAAAATTGTTTAAGAAAAACAAACCTGTTCTTGAACACCTTCAATCACGATACCGCACGATTGGCTTAAATCAAACTGGGGCCCGCCGGGGCCCGGCCCCGGTATATACTTTTTTCGAGGACCTCAGAACTTTTACGGGTAATTAATTATTATTCAAAAAAATAGGAAAAATAAATCATATATAAATTATAACTATGTGTGTGAAAAATTAGGTGGGCCCCGACACTGTTTTTTTTAATGATTTTAGGACAACTCACTGATCCATCTGACTTCAGTCTTTCCAGCTAATTGCTCGAGTATAAAGATTATGGAAAACTGGCGGAGTTGAAGTGATCCAGCTATTTTGAATTAAAAATAATGCCTTGCCTTGACATTATACCTATAATCGGAGCAGAAAGTTGCGAAGGGGAAGAGTTACCTACTTATGGGGTTACTTAATAATTATGATCTTCATATTATCATTTTTTATTTTAAATTTCTTCAATTTGTGGTAAACATTTATAATTATGAAAAAACTATTACTGTAATTACAGACTTAATATTACGCAGGGTTATCCTGACGGCCTGGTGGAACAATTCCCGTCTGGTTGAAGCTGGTCATTGTGGCCAACTGGGTCATTGTGGTCATCCATCAATTTAATCAAGAACTATACGCATAATGAAAGAAAAGGATGCAAAATTAAGAAGAGTGCCTGGCTATATTATATGTACATTAATTAAGGCGGGCAAATTCATTAAATTGTAAAATCAAAAAGTCAAAATCAAAGTTGTTCAGGGGCCATTCAAGGATTAACGATTAACTTAACCCGCTTCTTACTCTTTTTCTCGGCTTTGCGGAATTATTCAACTAAACTGTCAGGATAGCCCTTCATAATATTAAGTCTTATTTAGAGTAATATTTTTTTCATAATTATAAATGTCTACAACCATTGAAAATGGGGGTGGTCACAATTACCTGCGCATGGTAATTATTCTCGGAAGTACTTGTCATCAATTGTTAAAGGCATTCATTTCTATTGCTGGCTATTTCCATAATGCACATTATAACGTTGGAAGTGTACAGACTACAGACAAATGGATTTTGCAAAAAATATTACTTCCTTACTTAAATTTTTTAAAGAAACCTACTATACAGCATTAGCAGTGATTTTCGTGTTCAGCCGTTTGCAGATTATTTATGCTTATGATCATTTTAAGTGAATAAGTGGTACACATTCGGATAATCTGGACAACAACGAAGGGTGGATTCCTCTAATAGTGTAAAAATACTACTTACACAGGCACATATAGAATATCTGTTGCACCTACTGATTATAGGTGTATTTCTTGGATGATTCTAAATCTAAACTGATACATTTATTTTAACAATCAGATCATAAGATTCTTGAAAAACGTTTGTACATATGAATATAATTATTGTCTTATGTGTTCCTAAATGTGGTTTTGTGGGTTTAATGCGGTCAGTAATGCTTATGATTTTTTTTTATTGCAGTCGCAGCAAAAAGATATTTCCGACTAAATGGATGACATTAGAAAGTTATAACATACACCCATACAATAATCCAAGAATATTATTTAAAGTTTGTGCTTGTATTCGAAATTGAAATTAAAAATAAAATGACCGCATATAGGGGCCATACATTTCCCAGGAGCAGCCCGTCCGAGTGGTCGTTACGGAGGCCAATGTCAAAGAAATGTAGGGCAGACTGCTAATACATATATAATTACATACATTTTCCATCAACGGAGAATTAATTCCTGAAGTGCAATATAATCATATTTACTTGTTTTAAACGAGAAAAAAGCGCACAAAAGAGGACCAGAGAGAATCATGTAATTAACCGTTAATTTCAGAATTGTTTATAATGATTTTCAATCACAGAAAAAAGTCTCGTTCCGTATATTTAATTTGTAGAAAGTAGCTAATAAAAGCAAAAAAAAAAACTTTTTGGATGGACATTTAACATTGCAATATTTTGTATGTCATATATAAGAGATAATGTCGCAAGTATATACATATATTTTTTTTTATAAATGTGAACTAAAATTTCTTGCAATTGTTGTAGAGAATGAAAGTAATTAATGAGGGATACATGAAGGAGAATGAGTTTAGAACAAACCTTTACTAAAAACAAATAATATAGCATAATAAATACAAATGCGATATGACAATATATGTATGTATAAACGTTTTGTAGATGTTATAATTGTTAGACTCAGTCAGCATCAGACAATCCCAGACGTCTGAAGGAGGATTTCCAGTAAGTGCTCACCAGGTGACCTGGTAAACATGCCAAAAGGGTCAATCACCCTTGTTTAAATAGATGTTGAAAAAAAAAATTTGTTGTGCCCACGAAATGCCGTGATGAACACAATATTGACATGTCATGATTTTTTCTCGCGTGTGACTTTACGCGCCGTGGTGATTGTGATATGCACATGAATATTAATTATGACATTACGAACGCCATAATTATACACGTTTGTAATTAAACAAGAAAGCTCCTTGTAAAGTGACACTGCACCAAAACTCGTGGGTTTGAATTTCCCAAATATGTATCTGTGGACCTATATATATGGGCTCTAATTGCCAAACATTTTGAAGAAAAAAAAGCAATTAGTTTTGTGTATCATAACAATTTAACCCGGGGCGACAGAAGTCGGATCTCTTAATGTGTCTTGTAACCTTGCTTAGTGAGATAATACCGAGTTATAAGAGTGATGGAATATACCTATATGCATGCCCCTCTATGTCAAATGTCAAGGGTTTCGATATAAGAACAAAACGAATATATGTATCTGTATGTTATGTACTAATATATACACTTTACGAATTGAAGTGCAATTTACAGAGTGTTTTTATTTGCACAGCTCCTTTGTTTATTGATAAGATCGTTTTTCCATGTGCATTTCCCTGTGCACAAATTTTTGCAGACAAAGCAAAACTGCTGCGCTTCTTTCAACTCACTTGATTATTGTCCCTTCAAAGAAGAGTTTTTTTTTTTATTATTTGAAGAAGAAGAAAGAATACAATGCCATTTGGATGCTCTGATGTTTATGATATATTATGTACTGCTTTTAGTGCTTAATGGTGTCGTTGAATTATTATTATTATCCAGTGTTACCTACTACTTTTGGCAGTGATGGATGTAATGAAAAAAAGGGGGATTTTTTCCTATTTGTAATTGTCGGCTTAAGCAATATAAATCTGATGGAAATGTCTGGTAAAACATTTGTTAAAAAATATTCCATGATTAATCATTGAATCATGATTTGAATGATTTCGAGCTGGAAAAATTTCCTGCACAAATTTAATAGGAGGCCAACTGTAAAAAAAAAACAAATGTTGAGGGCAGAACAATTACAAGCTGTCATGTTTACTGGAATTGACAGAAATCCATGAATTACAATATGTTACCTTTGTCACTGGAGGAAAAAGTGCATGTTTTTGCTGCTGACGCAATTTGTTCTCATAAATTACTGGGATATGGAAGGCTGTTGACAGCAAATAAAATTTATGTGAAGCTTTTTTTTCCATGACCCGACCCACGAGTTTCTTTTTAATATGATACACTCTCCTATACACATTTTGTTGCTAATGCAAGGGAATTGACATTTTTACGACTGGAAAAAATACATGTTGTAGCACGGATAAATTCTTCACTGCCAAGATTTTTTGCTGCGTAAATACATATGAACATTAAATTATGCCCGGCCCAGTTCAACAAAGGGATTTCTTATTATTTTATCAATTCTTTTTGCTTTTTGCCTTCTTTCTTCAACCTTTTGCCCAAAGGATTTTATGCTCTCAGATTGTCAACTATATTATGCATTATAGTTCTGTCCAGGACGAACACGGAAAAACTTTCTTCCATACATTTTACTCCAGACATGTACATTGTACGAGAAAACCATGCTTTGCCTGATAAACGATGGTGTTTGGAAATATCATTTTTATATACAGATAAGCCCATATTTGCAGGCATCCACGTCAAAATTGTCCACCTAAATTTTCTCAAACTTATTAATTCTCAGAGCATATCTATACCAGATCTAAATTCATGTTTGCCTTTGAAAAAAGTGTTCAAAAACTGGAATCTTTGTGGTCTCAGCCTGAAAACAAGAACTTTGAAATTTGTGACTGTATTTGCCTCCAAATGCTACCTGGAAGTATACATTGATTAATTCCACAAATCAGAAATTCAGTAATTACCTTAACCTTTTGTGTAGCTTGATAGTTCCACGAAAATCTTAAGATGTTTCAATTAATACATCTTCATCAAAGACTATCAATCAACCCTACAAAGACTTAATAATCCAGGTTGTCTAAAGTCGGTGGAATTCCATTCAAATAAGCGAACACTTTTTCCATGGGGCAAGCCTCACTTTACTGAAGGCATACTATAGTGGTGACCAGTGTAAAATCCCAATATCAACGTGCCAAACCATTTGCATTTAGATTCATCGGTTGACCAATTTGATCGAGTAAGTGTAAACCTATACACAATAGCCAGGGCTTTACACCACAGCAAAATAAGTAACGGAGCTGCCCCCATTTTTAGAGGTCATATACTAGAGTAATGTTACGTGACACCGTGTACATGCAAAATTCTTTTGTTAGACTGGAAAATTGCAATTTTCTAAATTTCTTCTTCTTCTTGGGGTGTTATTATTTCTTTTATGCCATATTCATATGATATTCTATCCCCCAAAAAAATGATTGCTGATTTTTATCTAACCAAATGCCTCCGTTCTGTTTTCCTTTATTTTATTGCAAAGTATAACAACTCAACAATAAAGTTGACACACATGTCCTCGTCAAAGTGTGAGAAGTGCCGTCAAATATGAGTACACATAAACGCCTCCAAACTTTCCCCCTCTCAATGCACACAGGCACATCAGAGTGAAAGGGAAGAAAGGAAAAAGTGTTTTTGTGAGTAAATAAACATTATTACTTTACAGAATTTTACTGTGTAAAGCTATATAAAAAAGAGTTTTTAATAAACTTGAGTGGCACATGTACACACGTTTATCTTGTACAGAGTCGTGTCGGAGTCGGAAGAAAAATATATTTTTCTTCAATTATCTCTAATACTATCTATTCTCCTTACAATTCCATCCCCTTGTCAAAGGGCAGCTTTAGTATACACGAGGCGTGCTTGTGCAATACTTATTTCATCCCTCCTCATTTTTATGTCCTATTACATGGTAAATAAATAAAAATATAATACGGGAGAATCTATTCATGCAATTCTCCGTCTCTCTCATGGCTCACAAATATCACAACATTGTACTAACACATATGCATATACATACCTAAACATGCTCCTAGCAACTGGGTTAATTTGTCCCATTTCACCACATATGAAAAAATATCCACAATAAAATAAGGCTTTTAAATATACACAATAATAACTCGTAAGAACTCAACCCTTTCTCTCTCTCTCTCTCTCTCTTCCGTCCCATCAACACCCCATATAGCATGTATGGTCATGTATAGGAGAAAGGGTGTACAGAATATGGGAAAAAGGAATCAATTTTTTTTTATTTGTTGTCCCCTTCTATGCTCAAGCACATTCATTGATGAATTAGTAATCAAAAATGCATTGTGCTCCAGCATATTTTTCTTCATGGTGAGGACCGACCTTTCATACGAAATGCGTGTCTATACATTAATAGGTACCTATATACATACATATCGTCGTTTAAGTATCTAAAAGATAAGGGACGCCACCTCAAGCCAATGGTAACGCTTAGTCAACTTTGACATTAAGAAACCCTTCAGAAAAATCCCCTTAGTCAGGTTTGCATTTAAGATAAAATGAATTTGTTCAGTTTTGATACTTAAACGACGATGTGTACCCATCCATGCCATAAAATCATTTGGAAATATGTATTCCTTCATTATTCTCGTTGAAGTTTACAGTGGGGAAAGTAAAGGTATTATTATTAACGTCTGGAATTATTGCTTCTTAACTGATACACAGATGTCATCCCGTATTAACACGTACTTATGTACACTTCCACCCCTTGAACCAGAACAGGTTGTCCATTTTTTTTGCGGATAAAATTGCCTCCAATTCTTTATTACCACTGCCATTTCCATTCCTTTTGTGTAGTAACTAGTAACTGCCCTTGTTGTTCCTCTGATTACTTTCTTTTGTCCAATATTACTGGGTGTATGGTAGCAAAACGGTTTAAGCCCATTTGGAAAACTTTGGAGAAAGGTAAACGAATTTCTTTCGCAAAGTATTCTAATGGAGAAAGTCAATTTTAGGAATTAAAAAAAAATCTGTTTAAAAACGACTTAAACAGCTGCCAAAAAATTGCATGTCATACAACGTGAAATAAGCTCAATTTCGAAAAACTTGGACTTACACCGTTTCAGTTTGTAAACCCTTCAAATGTTGAGCTACGCATCGTTGCCCTGCCTTGTGGTGTCTCCAGCTCCTAATGGGATTAACTGCATTTCTTTCCACTACAACAAACCTTACTTTAATAACTCTAATGTCCTGTGGGAATTAATGTACAGGAAAAAAAATCTCTCCGTCATTCTGTCGTGCTTTTGTATTACGTATTGATGAGTCCATGGAGATGTTCCTCCTGTCAAATTATGGAATCAATAGAGACTAAAAGCTATTGACAAGATTGGTGCAAAGACTATTGGTGGGACTAATATGGATGGAGACTATTGTTAGGACTGAAAGGATTGTGACGGAGTCTGTCCTTTAATAGTTTCATAGCCAGGAAAATTTGCGGGAACACAATACTGGAGAATAAACAGCTGGGGCTATAGATCTCTATCAACCTTTAATTTTTAATGCTCCCATCCACACACCATCCAACTCTTGATAAATGGGTGAAATGTATAGCACATGTGATGGATTAAAATTGAAAAATATTACTTATTGTATGCAAGGGAGGGACAGAGATCACCCCGAAGGAAATCCGACTATCCCATGCACCCACATTTTTTTTTGTTCCATTTAATTCCTCCATGACCGCGTGGTGAGAGAGCAAAAGGACGAGAGAATATATTTGTATGCCAGTTTTTATTGAATGACAAAACCTTCGTTTGTATATGTATGTATTCACGAATGGGTGAGTCAGTTTCCTGTTCATCACAAGTTCATCTACCCGCTATCCATTGTAGGAATCATGGCTTTCAGTTTTTATTACATACTGCAGTCTCTGTAGTAATAGTTATAGTTATTGTATACCTTTCATGTGACACACTGTGAACATTGTGGATATACCCTCGTAGGAAATCCTTTCGTCCTTTAGGCCTCACGCCGCCTGTAAGCACTGTACAAACTCATTTTAATATTAAAAGGTGTTTTACTTACCCAACATTTTGTGGATACATAAAATAATGTCCATTGTTAATTAGGCGCGAGCTAAAGCACGAATATCCAAAATCTAAATGTATGGGATATTCGTGCTCTAGCTCGCGCCTAATTATATGATGTACATAAAAATACGTATATTTGTATGTAATAGTCTATATAGTCTCCAAAAAAATTTGACCTTTCCTTTTTCCACAAGGAACATCCGTGTCGGATTTTTTTTTTAAGGTTTCCGAAACAAATGCACAATAGTTGGCTACAATTCTCATTAAAAAGGGGACATTATAGTACTCTGATTTTTATTGGGGATTTAATGACTTCAATAAACACATGATACGGTTTTTTAGTACTTAATATTATACATAAGCTCCCTTTTTCTCAAATTATGCCCCTCTCCGGTTGTGTACGTGTATTCACACATTCATATTTTTCCCACATGTCTTCCAGCTGTCCCTCTGTATCGTATTGGAGGGGAAAGATCTTTTGCAATAGGATATTTTATATGGAGGAATATATCAAGTTATATATGTAATAATTGCTCTTATTATCATCTTTAGATTGCGGGGTGAGGAAACAATAATAAAAATAAAATAATAATAGGATCTCCGTTCCGGTGTTAATGATACCATTATTAGTGAATCCAAAGACCTTTCCACGCCCTCAAAAAAATGGGGTTTTCTTCTGTCACTGCATTATTTCCCCCCCCCCTCCCCTTTGCACCAGTTGAGATTATGTACTATAATCCAATCTCATGTGTGTTGTTTAGAAAAAAAAAAAACTAGGATTTTGCCCATCTGTTTGCATTGTTAATGCAGTGGTTTTGGAAAGTGTAGATAACCCCATCGTATTTTATTGCCGGATATTGTACCTGCTATTACTGGACTATAACACGTACATATGTACATACACGTACTGTAAATCTGTACGATTAGGAAAGCACTGAATATACTACCGCTTTCGGGATTATGCCCATGTCCTACATAAACTGCATTTGTCTACGTATTTTGATCCAGAATTCTGGGGTTTATTCATAATTTGCGTAAGTTTATATCCAAATTTGCTTACTCGTTTGAACTCACTGAATGTACTCTGTGACTCACTCACATGTAAAAGAATTGTGTTGGCTTGTTGGCTCGTTAATGGTGCGATTAATCTAAATAAATATAGGTAGTATTTATATACCTATATTTATATTTACCTGAATCTAATAGATAAGATATATGGAGGCGCTTTTCCAAAGAAAAAAAAAAGAAATCAGTGGTTTCTATAAAGCCATGTTTAATCACTGAGGACGTAGTAAAAGGTGTGAAAGCATGGGCTTCCACGATTGTACTTTGTCCTTTGAGGTGTGTAAGTACATTAGGATGAGATCTCCATCACCGTCATCATCATCCCCATAAAACGCATGTGTCTTCAATCTCCCACGGAGTATTCGTACAATAATTGTGGGGGTTGGTGGTACAGATAAAATCTGGATGGGTTCCTTTACAACGGACAGGAAAGTTTTTATTTACTTTTTACTTTCCTCAAGTGGTAGCCGTCCTACTCAAATTATGGACACAAAGACTACACAAACATTATTATAATCTATGGAATTCACCTTCCACAGACCACAATCTGATGATGAGCAATAATGATGACGCTCTTGAAATCATACAGAGAGTGGCTTCTCATGTAACAATTATGATGGCTTCTCATCTTCAAATTCAAGTCGGAGAAAGGATCTTTAAGGCTCCTTCACGAACGTTGTCCGATCTTTATACTGATACCATTTCTTGCCCCGAAGTAATGGGCTTCCAAATTGTTTGAAATGCATTTTTGCATTGAAATCTACATTTACAGTTGTAAAGCAGTATCCTATAACCGCCTTTTGCTGTTGCAGTTAAATTGCAAGAAATTGAAGAATTAATTGGTGGGTTAGGGAAAAAGTGGACATTCCTCTGACGCCTTCTTTCCCTCCCATAAGTGCCGTGTCGCCCTAATATTACGTAATAATCCTTCCCCCGCATCACTTCATGGGGAGAAAGGCTTGGATGTGTGCCTATGTGTGTACGTACTACGTACGGCTTTCATCAAGAGGATGCAGTGAAAAAAATGGTGTTAATACCCATCGTCTATCCATGTTTTTGTGTACATTATAGAATGGTACAGACATTATCATTATTGTGTCATTCCGGGACAGACAATCTAGCACTTTTATGACAAGTGTATACTTTGCTCCATCCTTTTTTCCATGCTCTTTTTTTTTTTTTTTTGCAGGAAGAGAGATGAAGTCAAGAGGATCTCTTGTGTAACGCAGGGAGATATTCAGAGTAATATTAATTTTATTCAAGTGTCTCTATCTGCTTCGTATTTGGACCTGCAACTCTCTCTCTCTGTCTTTTTATAACTCGTTCGGTCTATTATTCTTCTTTCTTAATTCTTAGTTTCTCTCTCTTTCGCCTTTTCCTGTGCGTTTCTTTTGTCTCTTTTTTCCTCGTTCCCTTTCTGCCTTCCTAATTCGTCGTTTTCTCTCTTTCGTTGCTCTCTCTCTCTTTTATTGTTCTCTTTCTCCCTTTCCTTGTTTTCTTTCTCTCTCTCTCTTTTATTGTTCTCTCTCTCCCTTTCTTTGTTTTCTCTCTCTCTTTTTTATTGTTCTCTCTCTCCCTTTCCTTGTTTTCTCTCTCTCTTTTATTGCTCTCTCTCTCCCCTTCCTTGTTTTCTCTCTCTCTCTTATTGTTCTCTCTCTCTCTTTTATTGCTTTCTCACTCTCTTGCCTTGTTCTCTCTCTTTTATTGTCCTCTCTCTCCCTTTCCTTGTTTTCTCTCCCTCTTTTATTGTTCTCTCACTCTGTTACTGGCCTCTCTCTCCCTGTCCTTGCTTTCTCTCTCTCCGTTTCCATGTTTTCTCTCTCTCTTTTATTGTTCTCTCTCTCAGTTTCCTTGTTTTCTCTCTCTCTCTCTCTTATTGTTCTCTTTCTCCCTTTCCTTGTTTTCTCTCTCTCATTGGTGTATCTATTGTTCTCTCTGTTTTTCGTTATTCTCTCTATTTCTCTCCACTTCTTTCGTCGTTTTCTCTCCCTTTCTCCCTCTTTCATTGTCTCCTTTTTTTCTTTCTTCCTCCCATTAATGTCCGTCTCTCCCTTTCTCGGCCTTTCGCCTCTCATTTCCTCTTTCGTGTCTTTCGTGTCTCTCGCCCTATCTTTGGTCTTTCTCTTTCCCTTTCTTTTGTAAGTCTCACTCCTTCCTTCTTTTCCCAATTTTTCCCCTGTTTGCTCTCTTTTACTGGTCTTTCTCTTTATTGTAGAAACAGTCGTTGTAAAATAAAATAAAATCTAAATCGAGTAATTGCGGTTGTGTGAAGTGTCGGGGATAATAAAAGCACACAGAGTTGAAAGAGAATAAGTATGCATATAATGGGGAAATAAGAGTCACATTAATGGAAATTGTGGAGTAGAAAAGATGTTTTTCGAAAAGAACATGAGAAGAGAGAGAGAGACAGAGAGAGAGAAATAAAAGAAAAAAAGAGAAGTGCCCTGAAGACGAAAAGTTTTTCAACTTTGCACTACCAGAACTACTTGTACAACTGGGGCTGGTGAAGCACCTCAGCTTTACTTGTGAAACTTCCATGTAGTGAACGACGCGCCACCATTATAACATTTCAACTTTGGTCGGATTCCAGTCCTTTAGAGTAAAATATAATATATGGAATCAGTTAGGCCATATGTATATTTATCAGTTTTGTTTTGTGTATGATAGGAATATGTGGAAGGGATTATAGATACATAATAAAAACACTTTTGACTCCCAACCTCTCCTGTAGTACAGTAGTATTCTTCTCTTGTGTCTCTCTGTCTCTTTCTCTCTCTGTCTCTGTCTCTGTCTCTCTCTCGTTCCTCGTTGTATGGAATAATACGTACCATGATGATGCACTTGTCAATTCTTTTCAGTTGTTTGTTCCACTCGGACGGGAGAAGTTCACTGGCTGCCTGCTACTACAAATTACATTCTCATCCTTTCACATGCTTCTTCTTAGGAGCTTCTCCTTCATTGTAATTCACGTCTCCATCCATTTCTTCTTCTTTTGTTCCCTCATCCACTGAGAACATTGTTGGCCACCATACAATTTTTTTTTTTTGTCCCCCATCAAATTTTTACTCTTCCAATCAATACTGGAACTAATATTAGGGGTATCCATCTCCACAAGAAATTATTACGTATCATCATTGTTTAACATAAACCGGAAAGTCTAGTTACCCGCATTTTAGAAAGTGTTTTTGTATCTTTTTTTTTTAGTGTTTAAATAGTGCGAAATTATTTTGTGAATACTGACGAACTGGTTACATTTCTCTAATCGTCCATTGTTACGCTCGTTATAGGGAGAAGGAGAAATTTCCACGGAATTTTAGTTAACTAAATATTGTGCCATTTTAAAGTTCTCTCATCATTCGACACTAATTTCTTCCGTCCTTGTCTAATAAATTTCCATTTAAAATTCCCTCACCTCCAGAAATATTCAGGGAAAAAATATTCAGTGAATTGGTGATTGTGAGTGAGATGATTATCTTTGGATCTTTTTTTCATAAGTGATTCCCTTCTTTTTACTCTCGTTCAGGAGGAAAGCAAAGCAAGACGAAGAAGCCTTAATCTTTTTTACCAGAGAAAATCCTACTATTTAAAAAAGAAATCGGGAAAACAGTGTCCGAGGGGGAAAAAGTGGATATGCTTCATAAATAAATAAATTATTAGTGCTTCAGATTGTGCTCTTCAGACATTATGTACATACTTGCCAAAACCATCTACTAAAGGGTGTCTTCCCACCTTTCAAGTCTGCCAAAGAAAATCAACACGGGAGTACTAAAAGTGGTTAATTTGACAGTGGGCTCTAAACAGTGGCTAAGAGTAATAATAATAACCCAGGAGCGAGTGACACGTGTACGCGTCTCGGAACACTAAAAGTCAATATGTACACGTAAATTCGCATTTTTTTTATTTGTCCATTTCTCTCCCCCTCTCCTCCTCCATACACATTACATATACAAAAAGGATGCAAATGACCCGAGTCAAAAAAGGGCTTGGGAAGATGTCACGAAATAGTGTATGCATATTTACCTAATAAAACCCATTGGAAACAAGAAAGACTCCCAGTTTTTTTGGTTTTGTTTTGCCGTTTTATCGCGGATACGATTCCTATATAGAATCCTTTTCATGACTGGAGAGAGTTTCTTTCCGTGTCTGTCTAGCCCTCTCTGTATGTTTTCCCCTTCCTTCGTCCAAGCTCCATACGAAAAGTCTTTGAGACCATTAGTCGTATGAAGAATAACGATTTTCTAACGCAAGAGAAAAATAATTGAAGCATTGTCTACAAGGGCCATTGATTGACCAAAAATAGAATGGCGTTAAAGGTCCACTATAACCATACATTTGTACACGAATGTCAAGGAAGTCACATTTAACAAGATTTGATTTGATCAGTGGTCACATTTCAAGAGCGGAAAAAGTTACATTCAGCGGCAGAAGTCACATTTGAATAACGGGAAAAGGTCACCTTTGTTGACCAAGGAAGGTATCACATTGGAAGAGTGAAAAGAAGTCACGTTTGAAGTGTGGAAAGAAGTCACCAAGTCACATTTGAAGAGTGGAAAGAAGTGACATTTGAAGAGTGGAAAGAAGTCCCAGTTTGCAAAGTGCACAAGAGTCACATAATGCTCTTTAGGAAGTTATCATACCAGTGAAAAAATGTTGGTTCCTCCGACTTGATTAAATCCCCAGGATTTAAATAATTGTGTTGAAGAACCGTGAGTGTGCAATAGATTATATAATAAATCCGGATATACCCCAGATAAAAGATACTGTCTCTCTCTCTCTCTCTCTCTCATAGAAAAAAAAAATGAGTGACGAAGAAGATATGCCCACATGTTCCAAGAGTCTAATGGTGGAGTCTGATAACCAGGACAATGCCATGTCCAGCAATAGTAATTGCATCATAATGAACCCCAGAAATGGGGGAGGTAGATACCCAATAGACTTGGAAGATGATTATGATGGGATCCTGGAAGAGAGACGACAACTGATGGGGGAAGATCATCGGAAGTACTTCCCCATCATCATTGCCAAGGATTCCCCCACGATCCTCGTGACGGATGAGGGACTTCTGGAGAGGAGTCCGGAAGATGTGGATACCCTTTTGAGGGCCAACCAGAATAAGGCCCTCATTCCGATGGACCCCCAAATGACCGTGTCCAGCCTCCAATCCTTGGGTTTACTCAGTCCCACCAGCGGGAAGAATGAGGAAGATTGGACCTACCGAATTCCCTCCTGGAATGCCTTTGCCCTCTCCGATCCTCATGCCCAACTGACGGTGAAGAGCATTGCCTCCTTGGGACTGGGATCATCCGACGGGAGGAACTTGTACGTCCGAAGAGTTCCCAGCTCCGCATCAATTCTTATTAATAATAAAGATGCTCGAAGGTATACTTTGTATGTATAAACACACTATTTTATATACAGTTTGAACATCATTCAATATTTTAAACATTTCGATTTCCCCTTTTAAACTACTGGAATTTACTCCTATATACTCTTATATGACCTCAAAAAAAAAAAAAAAACATTCCCTTTCCCACAATCCTATTTATATCCTTCTGTATTATGGAGGTCCTACGCACTTCCTCCCTTTTTCCACACCGTCGTTGTTCTGTGTCAATCCCCCCACGCATATGTATACATACGTTTTTGGAGGAGCTCTTTCCCTCTGGACTTTTAATAATGTATACAATAGTGTCCAAAATGTCATCCCGCAAAATCACATACCACAACAACAAAAAATGACCTACTTCTCCCTTCCATTGTCATATTATACCCTCGGTGGGAACATTTTTTTTGGGGGGGGGGCATGAATGAACTCCGGGTTTAAACATAGTCATGGGAATAGGGAGAGAGGGAGTTGTGGCTGAGGAAAGCGAAATTCAAGGGATTAGACAACATGTGTTTTGTGGCAGGAGTTAAAAGTACATAATAATGATGGTTTTCTCTCCTATTTATTTGTTGGCATTTTTTTTTTGTCTCAATCCATAACATCGTTAAAGCTAGGACGACAACAAGAGGAAAGAAAGGGAGAGAGAGAGAGAGAAAAGTACTTTGTGTATCAGTATTTTGAATCAGTGTCATTAGTATTATTGTTTATGATCATTATTATGAGTGCTAACACCAATGTGTTTGCTGGCAAGGAGTAAAATATAATTTTTGGTTATGGCCAAGAGGGAGAGACCGGTTTTTTGCTCATACTCCCATGTAAACCCTTGTCATCAGGGAGATGGGAATGTTTTCGTGGTTATAAGTAGTCCAGTGTCTAGTAATCAGTGTTTTCTACCCGTCTTTCTGCATTGGATGAGTGTCGCACTTGTTTTTTTTCTTAAATGCGAAACAGTTGATGAAATTGTTGTTTTTGTTTGTGGAGTTTACACATGTTATGAGTATAAGATGAGCCAGTTCTGTAGGGAGACAAAGTATATGTAATTTATGTAGGAACAAATAATAGGAAGAAAGTGGCGGAAAATTTCGGCAAGTCTTTCATATTATAATAATCCTCCAAGAGTCATTACGCCCCACACGCCACGGTGCGTGCTCTCTTGTCTCTCTTTCTTCTCTTT
>JAQGBT010001857.1:0-28151 GCA_034698585.1 Disparrhopalites patrizii | reverse complement strand
TCTCTTATTCTCTCTTATTCTCTCTTATTCTCTCTTATTCTCTCTTATTCTCTCTTATTCTCTCTTATTCTCTCTTTTTCTCTCTTATTTCTCTTATTCTCTCTTATTCTCTCTTTTTCTCTCTTATTTCTCTTATTCTCTCTTATTCTCTCTCTTTCTCTCTTTTTCTCTCTGCCATTCTCTCCCTTTCGCTTTTTCTATCCCTTTCCCCTTTTCTTTGTCATTCTCGGCCTCTTTCACTTTGATCCCGTTCTCTTCCTCTCTCTCCCTCTCTGACCCTTCTATCCCCCTTTGTTAGCACTCGGGTGCAATCCTTTCATTTCAACGGATGAAGTCAATTGATTACAGGGAGTTAAAAAAAAATTTGTGACACTGGCCTCTTGCCACTCACTGTCTCTCTCCCTTTCAATAACTAATAACAAAAAAAAAACTCGAGGGTCATAAACTCGGGGCAATTATTATTATTGCTATTACAACGGACACACTCGCACAAAAATGCTTAGGTTGCATGAAAAGGAATTTAAAAAAATCCTTGTATCTTTTTATTTCTCTCACCTTCTCTCTCTCCCTCTCACTCTTAAAATCTATATAGTTCTAAAGCTTCTCTTCTCCATGGAAAAAAAAAAGACGTTAAAAAATTTTGAAAGACATTTCAACTCTCATCATCAACATGATTGTGCCCATCATGGTTGAAGACAAAAAAAAAACAATTCACAGAATGAGTGTGGATGAGTCAAAACGTAGGAGATGAGAATGAAAAAAAATTAGCGTCTTACACAGATAGTAAGAATGAAGAAAAGGTGTGGATATAAGCATTAACTACCATTGCTTACAACAACTACCTCTTTATTGTAATGAGTGTATTTGTGAGTACACGTTCATTTCCTGCATTAAATCTCTCTCTCTCCCAACAAAATTCACATGGACCTCGTCTTCATCCTACTACTGGTAGGAATGCCAAAAAAAGAAAAAAGATTACAGGGTGAGGCTTCATCATCATCACGATGATGATCATGTTCTGTCTTTTCCCCCTTCCTTCTCAAAAAAACCCCTTCATGACTTGATTAGAAAAAAAATGGTCAGGTTATAAAGGCTATGAGAAATTTAATAATGGCTAAAAATGTGATTGCTATATTGCACTATGTCATGTTTTATTGGGCTTAACCTCATAATTTGATTTACGAACTCTTCCCATTACACAAGGGCCAAGAATGAAGTGGTGGGGGGGGGAGGGGGAAACAAGGAAAGGAATACTCATTGTTAGTACGAGGCCTCTGTTTCTCTCTGTTGATATCTGGGATATATATAAAAAGCTATTTCAGTCCATTTCATCTTCGCCTTCTTCCCCCCCCCCTTTTTTAATGTGTACATATCTGTATACACATTCATACATAGCACGCTCATACCGTCCCTTTTTACACTGGAGGAATAACAATCATTTTCGTAAAAGGCTCATCCCTGAAATTGTGCATTGTAATAACGTACACGACCATTTTAATGATGTCCCTGTACTCATAATAAAAGTGTCTTACACTGGAGAAATAATAAAATATGAAGGGACAAGCCTTCCTCATTCCCTATCATCACTGGTGGATATGTATATGTGAGTACACATTAGAATTTTGGCGAGTATCTAATGGAGTTTAAAGGGCACAAGATCCTTTCACAATGTTTATTTATTTTTTTCGCTCTTTCTTCTTCTTCGTCTTCATTCACGAGGGATCTCAGTGGGACGCTTGGGGATTAATAATGTTTCATCGTGGCGGTAATTGCACACGCTGTTGGAATAAAATTTCGTACTAAATAAGTTCGAAAATCCATGATGAGGTGAGTTACACAAGTTAAAATACAGGTGTCTACATTTTTTTATTCTCTCTCTCTCTGCCTCTCTTTCTAGGATTGCTCCGTCTGAAAAAAAAAAAAATCGCCCAGTCTCGGCACGACGCAGCACCAAGCGAGAGAGAGAGAACGATTTGAGTAATGTGTCAACATTTTTGAAAATTCCTATTATTATTCTCTGTTCACAAGCTGCTAAAAATAATAGTAATTATTATGATTACCACTTTTTACCTTTATTACACACAAGGATTTCATGCCTTGAAAAACAAATGTTGTCACACACACTTTTGGAATGCCAAAAAAAAAAAGTATAAAAATACAAAAAATTACTCAAGTGTGACCAAGTATAAAGTAAAAGAATAAAACAAAAAAAGAAAAAATCTCAAGTATTTTGTTTTCACAAGTTGTTTGGCGAGAAATTATGGATGTAGACAAACCCCGCCATTTACCATAAGAATATATACACATAGAGGTTATTTCCTCATGAAAATTCCATTGGTGAGATCGTAAGTAAATATTAAAGCACCAGTAAAAACTAAGTTGTTTACCCATAAAAAAATGTTCTCTTATACTTTGAAAAAATTATGTAAATATTACATTGCCAAAAGAAGAAAAGCCACAACGCAGGATTACTGTCATCCACCCTTCTACCTTGGCTATAATTCTTGCATACATACACACAAAACACAAAGTCTTATCCTTTATTATTACTATTTTGTAGGGAAACACAACCGTGAGAAAGTGAAGTACAATAGATACACCCAGTTTACATTTGTCAATATTTCCCCCTATTTATTAGAAATGGATGGGTTTCGAAGGTAATAAAAGATGTGTGTGTATCTCCAAAAATAATATCTTCACAAGTTTTCCCTTTTGTTTTACACTTTGAGAGAACAAAAAAAAAATTAATGATCTTCCAAAGAAAAGAAGATGAGAAAAAAATGAAGAAACAAAACGAGCAAATAGAGATGAGAGAGAGCGTCAACGAACCGATCCACAACATTTTCCACATGCATACACAAAATCATGGTAGCGTTAGCCCAGTTACCTAGATAAAAGGAAAAATCTCTATTTGTCAAGGAGATATATGTATTAATATGGCTATGATTTCAAAGGAGCCTTTCCTACATGGGTATAAGGTTAAAAGGAAAAAAGAAAAACAATACCATCCAGCAATGGCAAAAGGGGTAAAAGGGGGATAGTCCTCCTAACTATACTAAAAGGAAGGAAAGAGGGGAGAGATAGGCCAAAAAGGAAAGAGTTAGAGACAAGGAGAGGGAAAAACCTTGAAAGTGAAAATCAAGTGTGAAAAATAGAACTGAAATGAGGCTACCATGTATATATGGAATCCCTTATGGGGATTACTAACCCTTTCTTCCACTATGGCTTCCACCATAATAATAGCAAAGTAACATTAATACATGGCGGAAAGAAAAATGAGAAGTGAAAAGAAAATAGACAGAGAGAGAGAGAGAGAGAGAGAGAGAGAGAGATAGACGAGGAAAAAATAGATAGTATCGTCTTCTAATAAGAGAAAATTTCTTAAAACTATACCTTTGTATGGTACAAATACAAGCGTAAAGTATACCATGTTCTTATGTATTAAATACATATATACACATTGTGGAAGAAACATGTTTACCCGCAAAAAGCCTCAGATATATACGTGTTATAGAAAAGAATCCCCAGGGGGGATCATACACGTACATTGCCTTTTGATGTTCTTTTTTTTCTTATTATAGAAATGTATATAGTGTACTACTATGTGTATATAATCCCTGAAAGAGAGAGGAGGTCACTTACCACAGAAATAACCCGGAGATTTCCATTTCCCATCAATACACTTAAGCTCAACGGAGGTGGCGGTGGAATCCTCTTGAAATAATTCGAATCCATCATCACATGTGATTTTACTATTAACAAGTCTTGAATTTAGTTGAATTGGTGGGGATGACAAACATTGAGATCCTGTTTATACAAAGGGATCAAGAAATATTTTATTACGGTTTTTTAAACTTTTTAAATACACCAAAAATGAGTTTTTCAAATATACATCAACATGACATTTTTAAATGCATCCCAAATGACTTTTTCAAATACGTTAACAGCACATTTTTAAATGCATCCAAAATGACTTTTTCAAATACATTCACACGACATTTTTAAATACATCCAAAATGGCTTTTTTTAAATACATTAAAAATGACGTGTTAAAATATATCAACATGACTTTTTAAAATACAATAAAAATGACTTTTCAAATACAATAAATATATGACCATGCAAACATTAGAGATCCATGCGAAACCATTTTTGAATGGTTACGGCAACCTCCATTAAAACATGAATGAAAACTGTCACCCCAAATTTAATTATTTACAAACCTTGTACTGAAAAAAAAAATATCTTTTTATTGTTCCTGCACCCAATGTCTACTACGGGGAGACGTTCTAAATCTGCAAAATCTTTTTTTTTTAATTTTATTTTTATTATACATTTTTTTTTGTTTATTCTTCTAGCTTCATGGGCTTCATGGGTTCACACGCACACTCATATGTATACGTATGCAAGTCATATTGTTTGTCTTGTGGCAACCTTTTCAGTGTTATAGCTCTCTCTGTGGCCCTCTCTTTGGTCTTATTATTATTGTGCATTACTAAATAACAAGTTTACGCTCTGTCCAAACACATTAAAGGGGCTGCTTATTACTTTATAAAAAAAAATTAATACCTATGCATTTATTATATGTGTCGCTTGGTAGTTAATGGCAAAAAAATTCTCCTCAAAATGTTTGAGCATGTTGGGACTTACACAAGTTGTAATACTTGACTACTACTGCTACAAGAAAGTGTTTAGGGGACACCTTTTCATAATTAAAACTAATACACTCTTTTGTACTAGTTTCCTATTACAGACACCACCACTATTATACATACACACTTTGGCTGGGAACTTTTTTTTTCTTCACTTCGTTTCAGTGAATGCACTAGCCTAGATTTTTATTTTCTCTCACGTTATATACATACTTATATGCCGAATCTTTTAAAGGAAAAAAAATACTCTTTCATACCTCCACAAAATATTTTATACCGTCCTATTACTACGGTGTATATATGTGTACAATAAAAATATATATATTATGATCATAATACTACTAGTAATAATAATGGTATGAGTTTGCGAAAAAAAAAAATGTCCACACTTTTCACAGTGTGTATGTGTGTGTTAAGCCTGTGTTTTTTCTGAAACATTTCCATTGTAGCAATGACTGCATAGGAATTTGAGAAGCTAAATAAGAGAGAGAAAAAAAGTAAAGCTTCTTAATTTTACGAACATTTCTTTTTCCCATATAAAGTAAAAGCTTTGGACGGGGAATGGATGTGTACAACCGAACCCTTTGATTTACATGTAGTAATACCCATATATAACATATATGAGAATGAGAACAAGAAATTCAAAGGATGGAGTAGTAAGTCCACCAATAATGTGGATACAACATATTACAAACCTCTTTGGAATCATCCAGCTATAGCAAATAATAATAAATAGTTTAAGGTTAAAAAAAACATTTTTCCTACCTCCTTCATCCATCCTTTTTTTTCTCTTTCTCTCTCTCTGGTATTGCATGTTATTGCTAGTAAATTTTTCCCGACGTGTAACAACATTATAAAGTAATCTTGTTAGCAAAAAAAAAGAAAAAAGAAGTTTCAACATGAGAAACAAATGATTGTGTGTGAGTAGAACAAGAAAAAATTATTTAAATAATAATAAAAATAATTGAAAATTACTCGTGTGAATGACAAGTCTACAAAAAAATTGGGGGGAGGGGGAGACCTACACGTACGTATCAACACGTCCGTGTGCATGGGGTTGAACGCCAAAAAAAATATGAAGGTGGGGGAGGGACATAATTATGATCATGTATTTTTTTTTACAACAAAACTATTTAGAAATGGCAAGAAAATGGAGAATGAAGGAAACGAAGACAGAGAAATAGAGAGAGAGGAGTGTACCAGCACTTGAAAACCTCTAAAAATTAACATGAAGAAAACATAAATAATGATGGATGGAGATTAAAAGAGGAAAAAACTATCGAATTTCGTTAAGTCATTGATTTGATCACATAACTTATTAAAGGTGACTGTGTGTGTGATCAAGGTTGTGCATTTATTAAGCCTCTCTCTCTCTCTATTTAGAAAAAGAGTTAGTGGTTAGGTTACACAAAGTAAAAAGTCAACCTCCAGCTTTAATACATAGTCACATCAACAATAACAATGAGGTATTGTTTTTCATGTCCTCTACCATGTATTAAAACCTTGAACAAGTGCTATATGTCTCGGGAATCCTTTTTTCCTTTTTTTTTTTTTTTTGCATACACACATTATATTATACATAGGCAATTGCAACAAATAAACAAAGTGTGAGTGAATGTGTGTAAGAACCTGCACATTGTGTACTTACTACCTATCATTATTATTAATTGCAATGGACACACAATTTCAAGCGTGATTTTTCTATGGGAAGAAGAAGATGATGATAACTGTTCTTTTACTACACACTATACAGCAATCAAAGTCAATGAGAGGAAAAATAATATATTATACATTATTATTATTATTATTAGCAAGTCAAAGGAGATACCAAAAAAAAAAAAAAATGTAAAGTAGGGACAAAAAGGGGGTGAAGCAGGAAATCGAAATTGTCTGTAGGAGAGAGAGAGAGGACCATCTTTTTGTTTATCCATGTTTATGGTATTTATTAATATTCCATGTTTTTTTCTTTTTCCTATTGATCCATCCATATATCACTTATTATGTGAGAATATCCACAGGCGTAGGCACTCACACTCACGAAATCACTGGAGAATGTAGGATCCATATGTAAATGGGGAAACCAGAGATTCTTTTCTCTCGCTCTCTCTCACTCACTCTCTCTCTCTCTCTCGCTCTCTCTTGTCCTTCTCCCATTCCATATCACTGTACTATTGGTTTTTTTCTCTCCCTTTTGACAAGGTTGCACACTTCCAGGGAGAGAACACATGTTCATAAAGGATATTATAGTGCACTCACAGTCTCCTATACAAATATATGATCCACTGGTATTTTTGGGAGAAACTACAAGGGTGAAAAAAATAACGTTTTCTTCTTTTCTCCATGCTCTATTTTGTTCCAATTTTTCTAAAAGAGAACCACTATCACAGCTCTACAGTACACCAAACGCACCAAAGATTCCACCGTTCCACTCCTCTTGCACAAAAAAGGCACGGAGCGAGGAAGGAAAAAAAAAGGAACAAAAAAAAAATTGGGGGGAGAGAACAACTTTTATTTTTATACAAGATTTCCACTTTTTATTTTTTTTTACAAATCCTTTCTTTTTGCAAAAAAAAAAGTGACACGCTTTAGTAAGTCCGTTGGCACCTCACAAACACACTTTGATGGAGAAGCACCATAGGAAATGTGGGGGAATGGTGGGAAAAATGTGGGGTAGCAGTAAATGTACTGGAGGTAACGGTCGGGTAAAAAAAAAGGAAAGGCTTTAATGTAAGGAATTTTTTGGACACAGTTCAAAAGGAAACCGCTTTCTAATCAGGTTTGGAAATTAATATCTAAAAACAAATCGAATTAAAATCTTAATTAAAAACAAAGACACTTACCATAAGATGAAGAAATACTTAATAGGAAGAGAAAGACGAAGAATTTCAGCCGAATTTTACACATGATGTCTCCATTTACAAGGATTTTTATGGTTTTAACAGAATTTTGCGTCTTCAAAAAAAAAATTATTATTATTATGTATAATTAAAAACTACAAACTATATAGCCAGAATCACTGGACACACAATCACTCCGTTTCAGGGGAAGATACATTTAGAACACCCGAAGAAAATATTGTTTCAAAACAGATTTCATTTTATTTCTCACTGTTAAATTTTTCTCCCTATTGAGCCTTGTGAAAGCTGAGGCAAATGGGAAAAACTTTGAAACACTTGGACTTCTTCTTCTTCACTTCTTCAATAATCTCTCTTTCCACAACAAACTCCTTACCATTACTAGTGTACGTGCATGCGGGGGTGGCCTTAATAAATGAATGTTGTATAGCTTGTCTTTATGAGAGTAACCCTTTTTTCTCTCTCTCCTTCTCTCTCTCTCTCTCTCTCTCTCTTTACCTGTTGTGCATACCCCCAGGGGCAACAATATCTTATACATGAAAACCCTCAACAATGGCAGTCAGATGGCGTCTTTTCCCTACCAAAGCAAACGTTCATGGCAAAAGAGCAATAATGCTGGTAACAATCAGGAGATTTTTGCCGAGGAGGCCCCAACATATAGGAGCAACAAGCAACAACAACAACACCAACAAATCTCTCTCTTGTCTCATGTTCATCCCTTATGCAGGGACAACCACCGTCTCTCTCTCTCTCTCTCTCTCTCTCTCTCTCTCTCCTCTTTCGCTCTCTCTGTACAAACCCAAGTACACAGGTATACTAATAATGGGCATATATGCATTGTTGCAAATGGGATATAACATTTGCTCCAACAATCATAATAATAATCAAATAAAAGTAAATGCATATGTATACTCTATACTTACATGTATGCAAAGTACGGCAACAAAATCCTTTTTTTTAACCTACATACTCTTTTATGCCTACTGGTGCAAACTATATTAGAGCAGAAAGAGACAGTGAGAGAGAGAGAGAGAAGAAAGGAGCCAAAGTACTAACTACTACCTAATAATATATAAAATTACAGGTAACATGATTCTGCAGTTGTTGCAGGTTCCTTGTATTATATTATTGTAAAATAAAAATGTAGTGTGTAGGAAGTAGTCAATTATTTTTTTTTTTTGGGAATACACTACTCATTCCTCCTCTGTACACATTACATATATGTATATACATATGTATGTAGACGATTTTACTATTTTAGGGCCTTGTACAAAAATGCCTTCCTTGAGGTTATTGTACATGCTATTTTAGCATAACATACATACATATGCCTTTACTTACTTCTTTACTACCAGCATACATCGGGGGTATTCAGGAACATATGCTAATAATCTTTTGCCATTAGTCCAATACCTGCATTTTTTGGCGTACGAAAACCCTTTTTTTTTTGACGCTATCATATATTATGCATACTTTTCCCACACTGTACATTCTCTCAATCCTCCTGGTTCTCTTGGCCCTCCCAAAAAACGTTTTTTTAACCCTTTTTTTGGCATTTCTCTTGTCTTTTTTAGACTCGCTCCAACTCTTTTCTGTCTGTCTCTTACTTAATGCGGACACTCTCACCCTCGCCCATGGTCTGATGTCTCTCTCTCTCTCTCTCTCTCTCTCTCTCTTTGGCCCTCTCTGTCTATACTGTAATTCCTTCTTTTTTTTCTTGACTCCCTTTTTTCCCCATTTACACCTTAAAGGTAGTGGTAATGGTGTAGTCAGAAAAATTCACAAGGTTATGTCACTCATTAGTAGGGAAGGTAAGAAAAAAATTTTATTTTAATGGCTTTACTACGACCACCTCTGGTATACAGTCAATTCCAAACTACTATTTGTATGGGAGACATAGCACATGTTACATGGTCTTGCTGAGGTAAGAACCTGTCCATGTATAGTTGGGGTTATAGAGACAGCGGAGACATGAGAGATGAAATGTTTTGAGTACTCATGGGATTTGAAAGAAAGGAGTATAAAAAAAATAATATCGAATTGAGGGAAAATAGTGGTATAATTTACGCCCCATAAGAATTCGTTACCTTCCGACGTGACAAGTCTTTTTAACTGTCAGTTGTACTAGCACTGACAGAGTGTTGGGGTGAACGAGAGAGAGAGAGAAAGGGAGAAAGAGAGAGAGGGAGAAATCAATAAAAAAAAGTAAGACTTTAGACGTGACCTGATTTGAGAGTAGATAGTATTTTTAGCTACCTTCCGAAACCATCATTTATTCTGGGGGAGAGAGAGACACGACTCTTCCCCAAAGGACGACAGAGAGAAGAGGAAAGGAACTCGGGAATAAAATATGAGCATATTACCTTTAATAATAATACTACTCTCTACAGAATAAGCGGTTTTGGGAAAAAGGAAGTTTTTTCCCATAGTAGACTCACACATGCAAATAACATTGTATGCATAGATATTTTTATTGATATTCAAAAGGGAAAGACTTCAATAATCGGCTTCTCTCCCGCACTCAATCGCTCTCTCTCTCTCTCTCTCACTCACATTCAACCCTTGAAAATTCCTAGTTGTCATTTTTCAAGGTGGTTTACCTCTTCCTTTCCCGATCTTGTCAAAAAGAAGAGAGCAAAATCTACATGCCTCTTTATGCCTGTTGGACTTCAACAAAAAAAACAGAAAAACTTTTGCTACCATGAACATTAAAAAAAATACAAATGTTTCACCAGTATCTTCAGAGATGATTGCGTTTGCTCGACCATGTAAATGTAAAAGTTTTCCCTATGATGATGAATGGAAACTTTATGCGGCCGACTCCATCGATCAGTTGTAAAGGACGTATAGTTATCGTGTACGTCAGTACTTATGGTGTGAGTGGGGCTTTTTTCTCCCATCGAACACCTACACGGTTATGATTTCTCTGGAAAAAGATAACTAGGAGGGAGATATGCGGGGAGAAAAAAAAGTAATCATCCTTTTTCTTCTGGATAATGGGAACTTGTGCTGAAAATATTAATAATACATACATGACAGAGTATGCTCTTTATTAGACCCGTTTCAGCTTTCCTTCCATCGAAAAAAAAAAAATTGACAGCAAATATAGTTTTGGCTAAGTTTCTATTTTATTACATAAATAATAATAATAATAATCTTATTGCGTTACAATATTACACAGATTCAATTAGTAGTCACAACTGGAAGCAGTCAAGCATTGATAATTATAAATGATAACAAATCGGACTTGTTTCATGTATTAATTAGACACCCATACAGATATACAAAGATCTTTGAGGATTATTAAAATCATTGGATCCATACGTTTGACACAGTAAGCTTGTTTTTAAATAATCATTATTAAATAATTAGATAACATTGATCGTAAAGAACAAAAACTGAATTTCGAGACCTAAACAACACTAACTGAATGAGTACATTCAAACTAAATGCCTTCCCACGCGAAAGATTAGCATTAGTAATTCACAGCATTACGGAACAAATGGCGGAATCAATATCATTAAAAATTAAAATGTGTCCACTCTTGTTGAAAAACAAAAAACAAAAAAACGGGACGTATTACATTTTGTGCAAAGGGATATTGAATCTTCGGGATTCCATTCCGACAAGATTTCCACCAGACTTGAAAAAGATATTATGTGGCTGACACATAGTCAATAATTATAAAAAGCTCTCACACCAGTCGCGCAAGCAATTGTAGCATTGCTGGGCATGAAAGGCTGAAGCTTTGGTTACGTCCTTCAACCACTCCACGAATAAGTCCTCGTTCTTCTTTAATACCAGGAATTGACCCAAAACCACGTATGCCTGGAACAGAATAGAGAAAAGACGTACATATCACATGTATGTATGAAATTTAAAAATACTTTTTTCCTTGTCTCTCCCGTTCCCGTCTTCACTTTCATGAAATTACCTTTCGCGAGTGGTGCGGAATAATAATGAGTGAGTACGAGGAAATTCAAAGGGATTTTGACAAGATATTTTTATCTATTTTTAGGGAACGGATATTACGACAGGATTTCCAACTCTCCCACACACTCATCCTTTTTCCCACCCAAGAAGTACTCATGTGTATAATTCAGAAAACTGCCATGACAGAGTCTATATGTCCTCCTCTATTTTTTTCAATTCATTCTATTCCGGTGTACCATTTATAATATCTCACCGGTATTCCAGCCCGGCCGCCTAGTAACATCCTCTCCAACCCTGCCTACGCCTTACCTCCCACCGAAAAAAAAAGGACTAAAGGATAAAACTGTAGACAGCACTCAGCGGGACGTAATAATTTTCACGGAATCGTCATCAAATTAATAGAATTGCTAATGTCCCATTTACGTCAGAGCTCCAGAAAACATACCCCCTATCCTGACGTTATCACGGATCCACCAAAATAAACTGGTTTTAACCTTTCAAACAAGCACGGAGATATTATTATCTCCTCCAATAATTCCTACATCGATCTGTCATTTCATCCACTTCTAAAAGAACCAGATTACCAGACGAGAACACTCCAAAAAAAAAAAAAAATTAAGCCACCAAAAGGAAATGTAATATACCCTCAAGCCTTACCTTATCAAATCCAATTGCTTCCAAGCGTTTTCCATAAGTATCACCAATCCCAGCCAATTCGTTCACCGGTTTCTCGCCCATCGGCTCCGAAATAAAATTCTTGTGCTTTTGAGATGTAGAACCCGCCGAAGTCATTTTGTCAAAGCTCCGAATGGTTGATTTGTAGGATGAAAGAAAAAAAACTGTCAATTCCCCAAACTATAATTGACGTGGATGAACACCAACCTAGACCGTTCCTTTTCCAATCTCAAAAGACTTTTTAATTTCCGTTCACCAGCGATTTCCCCAGAATGGACAAGACAATGAAGGATTTCTGCTTCCGACTTTTTCCTTTTGTTCCGTCGAGAACGTATGAAGGAAAACGTTTTCAAACTCTTTAAATGAGGTGGCTTACAAAATACGCTGGAAATGACTCATCTCAAGACTTCGGACGTTCAGACGTGACAAATAAAAAGGATGATGTGGATGTCTATTCCAATTCACTAAACCGAAAAAGAAATACCTGATCAGAAACGGATAAAACGACTGTGAATTGAATGCACAATAAAAAGATGCGGATTTATGGAAGATTTTAGAACTCACTAAAAAGAAGCCTTTGGTTCGTTGTAAAACTTTGATCCCGCCAACTTGTATGGGATAAAAAAAAATGCGGAAATGCGATAAATTTCAATGTGAAATGATTATTTGGCTAAAAACGTCACAGTTAAAGATAATTAAAATGATGATTAGATTGTACAAATGCAAGATAAAATCCCATGTGATTTTGTACCAAACGAAAATAAAATGAGTCAAGCCCGACGATTTTGAGAATTCAAATAAAAGGCGGGTAAAGCCAGAAGCCATAGAGAGGAATTTTTTCCTTGATTTTTCTTCCTTTTTTATTCTCATTATTTTTCTTATATTTCTCTTCCATTTTTTTGCGTTTATAATTCATTTGCTTTGTGTAATATATATATTTTTTTGACATTTTGATTTTGCACAATGAGAAGTATAATTTTTTTTGAAGTTTTTTGACATTTGTTTTTGTTTTTTTTTTAAACAGAGGAGATGTGTGATAATTGATAATATACAGTTCCATTTTTTTAATTTTTTTTTTTGTAAGTAAGCGTTTCCATTTTCTCTTTACTTTCCACCGAAGAGCTGGGACTGTGTGAACATTTGAGAATGTAACATATAGAAGGTCATCATTATTATTATTATTTTTTTTTAAATCACTACTATAAGTCATATATAATTAGTGTAGCTTAATAGTTTAATAATTCACGATTAATAATACAAATAAATAATTTTTTTTATTTAGGATTTATATACGTCCAGCAAGACCGTTGGACACAGAGGAAACGTGCAGATAAAATGTTTTGGTTTGGTTTTTTTTTGTGTTTTTTTACATATGTACAGACTTACAGACAGACAAAGAAATACATACACATCCATATTTACACAACATACACGACAACACGGAACATAAAAAATAAAGCAATTAAAAATAACCAAGAGAAAATAATAAAATCAAATATACAAGTTACAGACAAGACAATGGACATTTTCATCTGTCACCACTAATTAATTTTGACATCTTTACCATGCCAGTTCCCAATTGTTGGAGAAGTCCAGAGGATGACCCTTGTTGGGGATGAGTGTGATGGATCATGGAGGGTCGACGGGATTTCAAACTCGTCATCGACGTCGAGAGGAATGGGATATTGTTCGTCGTGGGCATGGATCCACCCTTCAGGGGAAGAGAAAGAAACGAATTCACACAAAAACATTTGTATACCAACGGATTTGTTCTTTAACATTTCGAACAAATTTATAGAAATGTTGTCAAATTAAAAAAAAAAACAATAACAATTCAAAGGGGTCAAATCAAGGCTCTAATCATGATACGTTGCCCAAGGAGACAATGACCTCCTTAACCCAGCACAGCAAGGCTCATTACCTATTTTTGTCACAATTACACCTTCGACAGACTCGCCTTAATTCTTTCCAAGTCATTTAAATAGGAAAATGCAATAGTTCAGTCCGAATTACTAATTCATCCCTCATACCTATAGCAATTAGTTTGGAAAGTGGAAAGGCCTCATCACGAAGGTGAATAATGACAAAGGAAGTGACAACCTAGTGATGAAATATCTTACAGACGAAAGTCACAATTACAAGCCCAGTGTCACCTTTCAAAACTCTGTCACCACAACCACCAGTTTCTGGTGTGAGCATCGTCACCTTTATAAACGACATATCTCCGTGCTTTTGGCTTGATCCCCAACCGTTGTTCACATTAATAAACTACGGGTATTCTCCGGTTTTTAATACGATCCCTGTCACCTTTAGAAACAAGCCTTCCATTACCTTTTTTGTGGGAAGAGTCAGAAAGTATTCGCGAAATTGTTTGTGTGTATTTATTTACCCCAATATCTTCCTTGATGCCCCGTTTGGCTGTCCTGGCTTGAAGTTGGAAAAATACGTCACCTTTATGAACCCTCAACCTTTCTCTGGAACTGGAAGTATATGGTTTCTATACATATCTTTAAAAATGTAATTTCACAGCGTCTGTATACTTTCACTTTATGAGTCCTCATGCTTTCTCCTGGCATTTCCATATTTTAAGAACTTTTTTCCTGCTAAATAAATGGGAGAATAGGAGGTATGCGTGTGTTCAATATGCACAAAAGTCTCCTGGGGGCTGACCTGGAATGTTTCACTTTGCCCCGAAACCCTCCAGGACCGGATTGGGACCCACCACTGGGTGGGAAATTGTATGACCTATAGTACGCAGAATGTGGGCCAATTTCAGTTTAGGAATTGTATACAGATGAATACATATTTTTGGGGAAAAGCAGGACTTTTTCTCCCTTTTTTTGCACACTTGTTCAAGGTGAAAATTTCCTTCTGTTTGCCCTTTGAGTTCTGACTCTTTTCATCTTCGTAGGTCGTTCAAGAAAGGGGTGGCATTTGGTACACGTGGATGTCCCCACCAGTTCATGTTTTCTTTTCATGTATTTGCATAAATCGACTTTCCCAGTAAACTTTTGTATTTTCCACTAGTATATATCATACCGGGAATTAAATGTGCTTAAAAATGTGCTGACATAGCCATGGGAAAATGGAGTGATGGAACTAATACAATGAAAGAATCTGTTATGGGGTACAGTAGAACGGAATTTTTTTTTTTTTTTGGTGTCAGCTACTTTCATTAGATTTGTCGTTTCAACAAGTTTCAATGCTGAAAAAGAATTCCTTTGAATCTGCCGAAACGATCAGGGAAAAAAATTTCACCAATTTTCACCAACGGGAGCGGGTAGGATTGCTACAGATAGAGAATTCTCTATCATTGACGTAATCACATTTCCGAAATTCCTTGGAACAGGAGATTTAAATAATGTCTGTCGCCCACACCTGCCATGAGGTTTTCCAATGTACGTTGTAATTCCCTGTTGATTTGATTTCTGAGCAAAATTCCATTTGAGAACTCAACCTCTTAATAGGATAAAAAATGGGATACTATATACTACATCTATATAGTCACACAGGATAGTGAATTTCCTCCATTAGTGGTTATATTATTATGTCTCTCAAAATGGACATTATGCTCCGGAAATACATTTGCAAAAAAAAAAAAAAAAAATGTTCCAGCGTAAAGGAATAAATTTGTTGCCCTCATTTTGAAGGGCTTTTCCATTCCTAAAGTATTAAAGTATGTAGCTACTACATACTTTAAAATATTTTAATGGAGTTTATTCCTTTGATGGGCCTGTCAAGTCTTTTACGTTTGGGTATAGGGATACGATAGGAAGGTGAATAATAATCATTTTAAGCTCTCTCCTTTCTCTTTACTTTGTCGATGAACTTAAAGGCAGTTGCTCAAGCTTTTACGTCCGTCCTGGGAGATAAGTCCAGAGTTGTTATAATGGGACAAAGAGCCTTTCGAAAACATCCATGAGAATCGCTTCGTGTCTGTGTGTGTGTGTGTGCTCTCTTGGAAAATATTTATTTTACCTAACTAACTGACGCGTAAATACGTAATGACGTAGAATTACACTTGAGTTTTCAAGTCCTTGGAAGGTAATACTATATATACGTATATATATGCATGAATCTCGTAAAATATGCCATAGACTCCTAATGCACACCTCACGGCTTCTCAAATATTGAGCTAAATTTCAAGTGTTTACATTCCGTCATTTGATTGAATTTTCGTCTCCAAAAATAAAAAATTGATAACAACCACACTTTCTTGGAGCAAACACTCCATTTTCACCTCCTTTTTTTCTTTTTTTTCCCTCCCCGTAGTTTTCCCTATATTTTTCTTCGTCTTCTGCACCCGGCATTGAGAGGGAAGGACAAGACTTAGGATAAGAGAAAGAGAGAGAGAGAGAGAAAGATTTTTGAATAAAACCATTTACTCTTTAGAAAATCCTCTTTCTCTTTTCTATTCATCCCTTCTCCCATTATGATTAACAAATACTTTCTCATTCTCGTCATATCTTTTTTTGAAAGGTCTGTTATATACACATGGAATGGGATCAAGATTCCGTTTATTATGTTCTTTACTACACACAAGGTCTCTCTAATCTATTATTCAACATCAATCTTTTTTTCCTCCCTCGCTCTCTCTTTCTTTCTCTCTTCAACCCCTTCCCTTCCTACCTCCAAAAAGTACAGAAGAGATCCGCTCTGGAACTGAATGAGCAACCGCGGGGGAGAGTCAGATTGTACGTAGTAGTAGTAGAAGTATATAGAAAAAAAAAGGAAAAAATAATTTTCAAAAAAATCCTTGATGCTACGCCACAATTCTATCTCCGACCTAATAATAAATACACCTTCCTTTTTAAGCACAAAGGACTTTTGATAAAAATAGAGGAGGGGGAGGAGAGGAGGGATAGGAAAAGGAAGGGAGAAGAAATGACTGATCGATATTTCCATTAAGCCAGTCCTTTTCTCCTTCTAATACTGCATACATACATTGTTTGGTTTTTTTTCCTCCTCCTCTTTTTTTTCCACCTTAATATTTCCTTTCCCCTCACCAGAAAAAATAACATGGATGTACATGTATACACATTATATGTATATACATATATATTCTAACGTAATTATAATAGTAATGCTTCGAACGAGAAAGTTATATAAAATAATATTTTGTCAAATAAGGAGTCGTTACGAGGAGGCGAAAAGGTAAAAGATTAGGAACAAGGGAGTATGAAGAGAGAGAAGGAGCGGGAAAAAGTGAAAGAAAATCCATTTACGTGCAGAAATAATTCCATAGTTTTTTTTCTTTTCTCGCTCTTTCTTCTTTTTTCTTCTCTCTCTCTCTCTCTCGGTCGTGTCAGAAAAGATGACTGTCATATGATTTTTTTGGGGGTTGGTTGACAGATGATGAAGAAGAAGAGAATGAAGGACGAGTGAAAGTAGAAAAAGAACAAAAAAAGAAGATGAACTGGAAGGGAAGCACGAAAACGGCTTATTATACACAGTTAGGAGTTGATAAATGAGGAGAAAGTTTTATCTCTAAGGAGCTGTAGAATTTTTTTTTACCTGGGCTACGTGTGTACGCTAAAATATTAAGAAAAGTAGGAACCAGAGCGACTGTGGGCTATATCTGCCGTAATCTACCAAGGTTGATTTTTTTTATTCACTTCCACCTTTACTCTTCCACTACTGTGGGGGATGAGTTATTCTAGAAACCTACTTGTCCTTTCACCTCTCATGATACACTCCGTTCATTGTTTAAAGATGAGTTTTTTTTTTGTTTCCATATTACTATTCTTTTTTTGGGACGGGGTGGGAGGTTGGCAAAAGGCGTAAAATGAACGTGAGTACGTATACGGTATTCCAAATCATGAATGACAGTGTAAAAGCAAAACCATTTTAAACATTAAAAAAAAAGGAGTGCGGCGGGAGTGAAAGGAAGGCTTTCAGCTCCAACCTTGTAATACTAATTGTAGCATAATGCCAAAAAAAACGGGTCCACTGTAGTAGCCATCGTGTTAGATACATATGTCCATTAGTTTACATTAAACTTCATGCTCTCCCGGTTTAATGGCGGAGAATTGAGGGTGACGGAATTCGGTGATGAAGGAGAGAGATAAATTAGACAAAGGCGTGTCCGGGACAAAGGTGGACAGATTCGGAGGAATGAGCGATGCAGAGCCATTCATAGAGAGCCAGCGAGAGAGGAGAAAGTGAGAGACAGGAGATGGACATAGAGATGAGAGAGAGAGATGCAGGGAAGAGAAAGGCACAGAAGGAGGAGAAAGTGAAGGTCCGCAGAGGAGAAACGGAGAGATTCGAATAGGAAAGACAGAAAAAGTCGAATTGGAGAGACGGAGGGAAAGTAAAAGAGAAGAAACAGAGAGAGAGTATAACAGGAGAGAGAGAGAGAGTCGAAGAGGACAAAATATATAGTGAAAGTTCGGACGATGCAAAAAGATACACAGGAAGAGAGATTTCGGGATTGGAAGAGAGAGAGACAGAGAGTAAGGAGAGATGGATGAAGATGTACAAGAAAATAGAGAGAAATTGTGGGTGATGTAGACAGGGTGATAGAAACAAAAAGAGAGAGACCCAGAGAGAGAGACAGAGATGGACAGATGTGATGAAAGTAAAAATACACGGTAGAAGGGAAAAGACGAGAGATACAGACTGTGTAAAAACAGGATGAAATGACAGAATGAAAGCAAGGGCGAAATAGAATTGATGCCAGTAAGAGTGGTGATATTTGCCCCATCAAAAATGTATGATGGTTAAAAAAAAACCTATTTTCCCAAAGTGTTGTTCATCCTCTGGGATCCGATGTTAGTGGCTGAATGAGAGTATTATTACGACAAGAGTGACGACGATATTCAGGGCGGAGAGATAGTACTAAAAAAAGAGGAAATTGGAGACAGACGTATGGAGAAAGGAAAATGGAGAGCAAGTCAAAGAGAGCGAGAGAGAGAGAGAAAGAGAGCGGGAGAAAGCTGGGGAAATGGGAGACAGAAAGCGAAGGGGGAAAGGGAGAGCGAGAATGTCTAATGCAATTATCAGCCTATCTATGCTTCTACCACAAAATTTACAAATATTTAATGGCTTTTCAATCCAAATGAAATCCACGGGAGTCTCGTCTCCCCACCATGTGCCTGTGCTCCCTGGCTAAAAAAAAAGGAGAAGGCACTAATGTACAGAGGTACACATGTGTTCCAGCAACCACCAGCCAAGGGAGCTTTATCGATACGAGAGTTCCAAAATAAATACTATTTTCAAATCCCATTCTACCACCGCAATTTCCTACTTTTAGTAGAAACTTGTCCTATACTATTCCAAAATACTAAAAAGGACTCCGGCATTTTTTATACCCTAAATGCAAATGTGGAACTCTTACCTATGGGGGATAAAAATACTATCACCAGCAAAATCTTGCTACTCGAACGGTCCACTTACTTTTTTTTTGCTCAGGTAAGAGTTGTGCAGGAGACTAAACTTTTGCATTCGGGTCAAAGAGAGAGAGAGAGAAAGGAAGAGATAACGTGCAAAAGGAGAAGGAAAAGGGAGAGAAAGATGATAGATACAGACCGAGAGGGAAAGTGTGAAACCAGCACGACCCACGGCAAGCTTTAGCAAATGATAAAGGGAGCATAAAAGACAGTGATTGAAATAAGAAGTATGTAGATACCATGCCGTACCGGAGTCACAAAGACGGGGAGAAAGGGATGGAGGTACGAGAGGAAAAATGAAAAATGGGGAATCGTGTAGAATAAGAGTAGAGGGGCAAAATGAGATTTGATACGTGGAATAAGGAGCCAAAGAGAAAGAAGAGATCGAATTAGGATAGAGAAAGGTGGGACGGAATTAAGGTAGAGAAAGATCAAGCGGAATTAAGGTATAAAAAAGGAGGCCGAAGTAAGAGAAAAAGACAGAATTAACACTGACAGACGAGAAAGAATTAGCAGAGGCAAATATTAAATTAAGAGAGAAAGAGGAGACAAAACTAATGGAGACCGAAGACAGAATTTAGAGAGAGAAGGAAGAGACAGAAAAGTCAGAATCTATGGAAAAAAAGTTGAGAAAGAATTAATATAAAGAGAAAGTAGAAGCCGAATAAATGTAAAAATGAAAGGAGAAGAAGATTTAATATAAAAAAGAAAGTAGAGACAGAATTAGTATAAAAAGAGAAAGTAGAGGCAGCATCAATAGAAAAAGAGAAAGTACAGGCAGAATTAAAAGAAAAAGAGAAAGTAGAGGCAGAATCAATAGAAAAAGAAAGTACACACAGAATTAATATAAATAATAAATAGAGAAAGGGGAGTCAGTGTCAATATAAAAGTGCAAGAACGAACAGGGTGAAAGAGAAATAGAACAATAAAAGAATAGAGTGCCGAGATATAATGAAGAGAAAGCAGGTAGAACGCAAAAACAAGCTTGGAATCGGGCAAGTAAATAGCCAAAAGGGGGAACCTGAGATAAAAAAGAAAGGAGAGGCATCTTTACAAGAACAAGAGAAGAATAGCGACGGAGTAAAAGGGAATAAAAGAGGGTTTGTAAACTAATAAATATTTCCTCCCTTACAGCCCGTAGTTTTTTGAGACCGGTATCTTTTGCTTAAAGCCTTTAAGATGTAAAAGGGATAAACTAAAGAGGGAAAAAAAGAGATTCCTTGAGCATTTTCGTAGTTGAATACCACCGTAAAACTTGTTCCTTCTCCCCCTCCCCCATGACATGTTTCTGTGAACCACAAGGTAAAAGAAGAAAGTTGTAAGAGCTTCAAAAAACTACCTTTCTTTCTCCGTCTCCGTTTTTTTTATCTCTTTCGTGCTCACTTGTACTTGTAAGGACTAATACCCTCTAACCCACCCTCTCATTTCCTTCAAGAGTTTCCCCCTCCAACAAGGATGTGTAAGTAAGTCCGTCGTACAAGTGTGGTAGTGGTTGGTTAAGTGATATAAGTAACACATTGGTGGATCTACCAGTAGAATCCCTTTGGATCTAAGGTAAAGTATCCCTTAGTAATAGGTACATATGGTGTTCCCATAAAAAACAAGACACACACACACACACACCCAGAAAGAGAAAGAACCGACGCAATAATGAAAGCATTTTCCTTCTCATTCAAAATTTAACTCCTCTCCTGTAAGAGGAAATACAACAAGGGGAAAATAAAATGTGCTTAGCTCCTTGTCCGTATACACACATATACCCGTTTCCCACAACCCAAAACATTTACACTCAAGTGAAGACCAAAGGAATGTAAAACTCCTTAAATTTGGACGTAAATGGATGGAAATGTGCAACTTAACTGACATTGAGCTCTCACTATCATGTTTAAAGTAACTTTATTTTTTAATAAAAGCAACACGGTTCCAAGAGGAAGATTAAGGGAGAATGGGGTAAACACGGAGCTTATGAAACTCCTTCACTATACAAATGGGCCTATTTCGCCTTTCTTCTGCTGTTACATGATTATTTAATGCAACCTTTCTGCTTGCATGTGCATGGGAATAAATACGTAACCATTCGTGCCTTGTATGTTTTTATTCTTGTTTTTTCACTTTAAAAACTTGTATATTTTCCACCCATTTTACCTCACAAAAGGAATTCTAGGGGTTAATAGGTGACTTTTACTATACAAGGGGAACTTAGTGGAGTGGTGGGGGCAAATTGAAATGAAACGAAATGAATGGTATATATAGAAATACAAGAATATAAAAGGCAATTTCCCCCAACTTACGATGCTCCTGGCCAGCTGCATTCAAATTGGACAGAGAGAAAAACACGAAGAAGGAATTATATATTTATTTGTATTGGAAATGTTCGTACTTAGATTGCTTTTGTCGAATGTGTTTAGAGTACACAGGAAGGGTAGAGAGACACAACATGAAATGAGTTGAACTTTCAGGAAATTCCAGATTACCCAAAGAATCCGGTATACATAATGAGATTTCCTTACAAAAAGAGAGTCCCACCCCGGGAATTCTGAGGAACGGCCTTAAAAAGAATTTCCCCGGAAATTACAAACTCCCTCTTACAGATTACAGATAACTCATGAGGAGACATTCATTTTGGCTGGTATTTCCCCTTAATTCTTTACCAATAAACTTATGCCAATTTAGGTTCTCCCCGCCCTTCCTGTGGTGAAAGGCCATGATAGAAAAAAAAATGTGTGGTTCTTTCACCGTAAATATATAAATACCATGAAGTGAAAGCTACAGTGAACTTCTATTCACTTTCACCCTGGAAATCCATGGGGAAAAGGTCTGGGAAAAGGCAATTGCAGGGAGAAAATAACTAAACCCTGTCAACATAGTGCTCCCACTGTATTCCGGTTTTATTTGGTTTTGTTAATATTTTAGTATTATCATAAAAAGTCAAGGTTTCCATTGTTATAACATGTAGAAAAATGGGTCCAAATGTTCTTTTGTTGAAAGAAACAAAATTTTTTTTATATGTATAATAATTTAACGTCAGTAGCAATCAACAATAAAAATGTCATGTATTTTTTTTACTCTCAAATTTTATTCCCTTGTTTTTAATACTCTTTCTGTAATTTTTTTCTGTCTCCTTTTGTCATGAAGAGCAATATAAAAATGGTGGATATGACTTACACTATTATGTATGTATGTACATTATTCTGTATGTATATGTTTTTTGTCTATTTTTTTTGCCTCCAAATATACTAGCTGAATAATCATATTGACAAGGGAAACTCACCGTTGGTGGGCTCAAGTTAATGACACTCGCCCGACGTTCCTGAGGACCGATGCTGGAATGTCTTCTTATGGGAAGCGTATCATTGCTCCCACCAGGGGAACTTGCCGTACTCGGGGCTATCCTAATCTTCGGTGGCATCATCGTATTATCGGATAGCCTCCGTATAGGGAATGACGTATTAGTAACCCGGAGGAAATTACTGTCCGGTGAACCGTACACCTCTGTGTAAATAAAAGAGACAGGCACAGAAAAAAAAAGAAGTAAATACTATCCTCCCCCCAAAAAAAATCTTCCCAATGCTTCCCATCCCCAAATACTATTTTTATACACTGGTACTATTTCCACGCATCCGTGTACTGTACAAACACCGATACATTACATATATAACCTTTGAACATGATCATCTCCGGAAGGGTGAGAGAAAGAGAAATGACTTTTACTAATAGTGCTAGTAGTGGTGGGGGAAAGCCAATAAATCTCTAAGGTGGAAATCAAGGGAGAGAGAGAGAGAGCAAAAAAAAAATCCAAGCTCTTGGGCACTGTCAATTTCCTAAATTAAAGTACAAGATAAAACTGGGAGTGGTGGTTGTAATTGTGAGGAGGGAAAAAAACAATTACTATTATCATCATTAGTACGTCTCCCGCTTGGCCACAAAGGCTCAATGGTTGGAACAACAACAAAAAATAGTACAGTGCGTATATTGAGGGTCTTTCGTAATGATGACATCATATCCTCTTGTCGCGCGTCACGTATAGATATAACAGAGGATGGTTGCCACATCAAATGTTTTTTTTTTACCGCTCTCTCGGTTTATTACCAGGAAAAAGGGATTAGTATTACACCTACACGGGTAAAATGGGGGGAGGAGGTGGGAACAGGTATTTTATACGGTAGAATGTGTGTGGTTCCCATTGAAGATGGGAAACTGGGTGTAAGAGTGTATAAGCGTAATACTGTAATGCCACAAGTTGGGTGGAGGGAAGAAGGCGTAAAAAAAGTTGAAAAATGGGTAAGTGGGGCAAGTTGAGAAAAAAAACCCGGGAGACTAAAATGGATTGTTTTTTTTTTGCTGCGTACCTGTAGAATTCTTCCTTGCCATCATATCCTCCGCACTGGATGTTTTCCTCTGATCGATCCTCACATTCGGCACGTGGAATGAGTTCATTGGAACATTAATCATATTATCACTTGAGCGTTGATGTCGAAGTGTTCTATGTCTCATGTCATCCAATGGGGGTGAGCCCAACGTCAAGTGGTCAAGTTTTAATTTATTGCGTTGATTCCTGTGTTTGAAATTAAAAAAAACGACATTGTCAAAGTAAGAAAAAAAGGAGGGATTTTCCCTACAATATTTCTCTTTTAAAATGGATACCCGGGAAAAAATAAAAGAATGTGCATGAAAGAACCCTGCAAGAAATGCACCAAAGAAAAATTCTAAGCCAAAATATTCCCTGTAAAACAAGTCTCGTCCAGATGGGCTCCCGGTGAAATCTCATCCGCAAAGATTCCCGTCAAAGAATCTTTCAACAACAATATTGAGTGCAAAAAAAAAATGCCCTACTCATAAAAGCAGTGTTCCCAAATACTTTCCTTGGATAAATTATTCCTGTCAAAACAAACCCCAAAGAAAAAAATAACCCCCGAAATAAATCCAAGCTGAAAAAGATATCCCCGAAAAAGGTCCCGCCGCAAAAAAAAAACCGGGGGAAAACTTACTCTCACAAACCTTTGATAAAAGTTTTCCCCCCGCAAAAAACAACATGTTCTGCAATCGCATGCAGTAGAACTTTCTATTTTCTCTAGTAATTATTAATGCCGCCGATGATTATAAACTGCCAAACTTTTCCCATCCAGCTATGCAGGAGTGAGAGTAGGAGGAAATAAAAAAAATTGGGAGGAACTTCAAATATGTATACGTTAACATACCAAAACTCCCGTCTTTCTACAAACGGCACCGATTTTGACAACAAAAAAAAAAAAGGACGAGCAAAAATAAATAAAAAGTGCATATCTCCCTACTTTTTCCCAAGCCCCACATTCCCCTCTAAAAGTATGCACAAAATAGCGGAGCAAAAAAACATATTCTGGAGAAGAAAAAATCTGGATATGGGGAAAAAAAAAGATAGAGGAAAAGGAGATGGAATAGAAAAAGGGGAGAGATGGAGGCGTAAAGGTTAAAGTCTTACCGGTCTATATGATCTAACATATCCTGTAGAACCGCCACAAGGGTTGAGAATTGCTCAAGATTTAGGTTGGGATTTACAGTTTGCGGAAGTAGAGACGGCATGACGCGGGTAGCCATGATATTCACGCTCAGTCCATATTTTTTATCATTTAGCATTAAACGGTAGATTTCTGGGAGGGGAAAAAAGAGCATTATTATTATTATTACGGATATTAAAAAACTTTATGGAATTTTCTTTCCTTCTCTCTCCCTTTTCCCTCTAAAAAAAACCTCCAATGGGTCTGTACACGCTTTTATGAACGTGTATATATGTGACTATAATAAGTCGGAGAAAAGGACACGATGTAAGTAATTCCATGTGAAGGGATAATATGTAGTCAAAGTAGTAGTAGTAATATTAATAATAATCCCCGTCCTCATGATACACCAAGAGGGAAAGGGCCCGAGCTTTTAAAATGAGGAAAGAGGGAGAGAGAGAGAAGAAGAAAAAACTTAAGTAATTTTATGATTTTATTATATTACACCCCACGCTCTCCCTGTTATAGTTTATGTAGCTCATAACACATTCCCCACCTCCCCCAAAACGAAGGAGGAAGAAAAAAAAAGTCAATAACCGTACACTTACGAACAACTTTGATGGTAATATCCGCATCCTGAAGTTTTGTCTCCCACAAAAGGGGAAGCACATCCTCGATGAGCATGTTTCGCTCCAATTTATCCAAGATCTTCTCTATGCACGTGAATACATTGAGCACAATCTTGAGATCCGAGGAGTACTTCTCATACACTTGCTTTGTCTTTGGTAGGATTATTTTACGTACGGAGGACTCGTCCAAATGATGAGATATGTTTGCCGCACAAACTAATGCCGCATTCTGTGGGGAAGGAGGACGGGGAAGGTGAAAGTTGAAATCCACAGGCAAAGCCAAAAGTAACAGGAGAGGAAGGACCGGAGAAAAGTCCACCATATAGGAGCACACATATACATAGGTCCACATGTGGACAAGGACACAATAGGGTTGAGGATAAAGGGTGATAGTATTAATGAAGATGAATCCACACCATGTTCAACACAGCCAGTGGAAAGAGAGAGAGAGAGCGAGAGAAAAACAGACAGGATTTTAGGAAATAAAGGCAGATAAAAGAGAGAAACAGGCAGGGGAATAATAAATAGGGGCAGAGAGAAATCACAGGAAAAAAGAAACACGGAAAAGAAGGGAATGGGATGAACAGCAAAGAGGAAATAATGTGGGACAAAATGAAGGAGGAAAGTGAAAGAGAAGGAGAGCGTGAAAGAGAAAAAGGAGAGATAATATGAAAAGGGTTGGGAGAACGTATATAAGAGAGATTCAGAGAGAGAGAGAGAGAATGAAAATTAAACATAAATGGCAGATGAGAGAGAGGGTGACCGAGAAAGACGGAAAATATTGGAGACAGAGAAGTTAAGAAAGCGAGAGAGAAAATGGCAAAAAAAAGGAGAGATGGGAAGAAGAAAAACGAACGAGAGAGACAGAAAGAGATGAGACGAAAGCAGGAAAGTGAGAGACAGACAGCAGAGAGAGAGAGGGAGAGAAAAAGGGAGGGAAAGAGAGAGGTAAAGAGGAAGATAAAGAGGGAGATAAAGAGAGAGAGAGAGACAAACAAGGAGAGACCATATAATATTGAAGTGCAAGGAATACAAAGGGAATTTGGAGACACGTGAAGAGAGGAAGGAATATAGAAAGAGAAAATAAATGTAATTAATTAACCCCGAAAACATAATTAACCTTAATTGCGAAACCCGAAGCTCACTCAAGTTTTTCCATTATTAAATTTTTTTTCCTTCCATTTGTCTTTTGAACATGCTTGTATTATGACTAATAATGATGATAATAAGTAAGGGGAAAAAAGCCTCACCTGAACCTGAATAGTAGTTGAATCAAAAGCATTGTACAGCATAGGTAAGACTTGAACTTTTAATTCGGCGCTGGCCTGCTTATCTAGAATAATGTGTAAATTCTCTAGAAGCGTCACCGTTGCTTGGATAGACTTGGGCGTGCTGAAGACTTGTCTATGTAGACGTGCCATATGTAGTAGGATGGAGACAGAGAGAGCGAGAGAGAAAGGCAGATAAAGAACAAAAATTGAGGTGGAGTCAAAAAAGATGAGAAAGACAAACAACAAGGAAAAAAAAAGCTACACACTCACAACTTTTTTTTTTGTAGACCATCAAAGAGTAATGGACCGTAAAATATAATAGATCCCCACCCCTCCTCCCCCAAAAAGGGTAAAAATAGCATGGAGGAGGAAGCCTCCGAAAGATAAAAAAAAAGACAAAGAAGGGGAAGTAAAAGGGCCATATAATTATTAGAGATAATATAAATCGGGAGGGAGAAAGAGTATGTACCAGACAGAGGGAAAAACTGGGGGGAGGCTAAAGAGAAAGTAGGAATTTACACCCATTAGGAGCATTCTCCATCTTTCCCCGGCGGAGGAGGAGGTGAAGGAGAAAACTTTTCAAGTAATTATAAGTACTCATTCATATCCAAAAATCCTACTCCTCTATTACTAGAATGATGAATGTGTAATAGTAATGGATGGTAAGGTAATTTTTTTCCTTCTTTTGCTACTTATTTGATGAAAGGTTTGTTGATGCATACCTAAAAGTAGGTAGTATAATAGTTTCATAATCCATTTGAGATGACTGTTCAATAAGGAAGAGTATTGGTTGGAGCACTGCAGCCAGAACTTCTTGGGTTTTCATTTCCATCTGAAGGGCCGGCCACACATGTTGAAACCATAATTTCTGTGCCCCACACAAAAATACATGTCATATGCATATGTTTTCCCATGGATCAAAAATAGATGGAGGAAGAGAGGGAAAGAGAAGAAAGGACATATAACATAGGGTATATATAGGGACTATATTATTAAAAAAAACCAAAATTGTCCGTGGATGAGTGCATATGTGAGCTAGGGATGGGCTAGAAGAGGGAAAGAGAGGACCACATCACATACAAACATTCTTTCTTGTGTCTTTTCAAAGTCTTCTCTTATTATTAAAAAGTTTGACGTTGTTTCCAGTCTAAAGGATTTTTCCCTCTTTTGTTAATGGCATGCTACCTTCACCCACGTACATACTTATGTGTTTTATCCAACGCGCACTCTCTCTATCTCTCTCTTTCTCTCTTTCTCTCTCTCTTTCTCTC
>JAQGBT010001856.1:0-28159 GCA_034698585.1 Disparrhopalites patrizii | reverse complement strand
AATTTAATTTAAACTGAATTTGATTAATAAATTTAATTTAAACTGAATTTGATTAATAAATTTAATTTAAACTGAATTTGATTAATAAATTTAATTTAAACTGAATCTAATTAATTAATTTAATTTAAACTGAATTTGATTCATAAATTTAATTTAAACTGAATTTGATTAATAAATTTAATTTAAACTGAATCTAATTAATTAATTAAATTTAAACTGAATTTGATTCATAAATTTAATTTAAACTGAATTTGATTAATAAATTTAATTTAAACTGAATCTGATTAATTAATTTAATTTAAACTCAATTTGATTAATTAATTTAAAACTCAATTTAATTTATACTATGCTATGCAATTAGTAATTTACTGTGCAAATTTACTGCTAAAATTCATGTATTTTTCAAATTCGTATTCATCACGTTCTTATTGGCCACTTAACTTTCAAATCGAACTTCAAATCGTACTTAAAATTGAATGTCGAAGAAGAGAAAAAATTCCATTTCGGTTGACAATGCAGCTTATACATACATAAGTAATTCTAAATTCAAGTTCGTTTAAGCAAGCTCCAAATTGCCAATTGTCGTAATTGAAAAAGTATTAGATCGGACCCTTAATTTCAAGAAACGGACCCTTAATTTCAAACGAAAATAATGACTTTAGAATATATTTGAAAACAAAAAAATATGCAAAAATTTAGAATTTATTACTTTAGCGCATTTTAAGAGACATTTTTAGATTCAGTACAAAACAACCTTGAAATTGAACTTGATTACGAAGTTAGTAATTAGAACTCCAAAGTCGGCAATTTAAATAAACGAGTTGTTAATCAGTTTCGGGTATTTTCAAAAATCACAAAAATTGTCAAGTACGAGTTTGAAGCTAAAAAAAAAATGTTCCAACTTGAAATTGAACTTAGCTGCGAAATTGATACTCGGATAAATCGAACGAACCGATAAAGAACTCTATTCTCATACAAACTGATAAGGACTCAACATTTACCTTGCGCAGCATAGCCTCGGCCTTAGTCACATTCAGGTCCCGACCTTAATACGTGATATAAAAAAAATTAAAAATATTAACATTTCGATATTCTCCATTTACCCACAATTTTATGAACGGATAGTTTTTATTCATTCCAAAATCTAAACAGAAATGTCCAAACAATTAATTAAAGTATCCTTTACCTCTAACAAATCTGAGGATATTCAAGTCATGCCTCAGGAAGTCGCTCTTGAAGTAAGGCAGAAGGTCCTGGACTCTGTCCCGGACCTATAGATTCACCCGAATTTAGTTTTTAAAAAATAATTCCGTAATTATCATATAATAACCCTCATGTGTGGGCTTCATTGTTATGCAGGGTAAAGCCAAAATTATAAAAGGCATAATCGGAAAAATCAATAATAATAATAATCAGAAAATATCATTTTGGGTCAATCAAAATTAAGTTTGGATACTTTAAGCCCAATTTTTACACAAAAATAAGGCACTAAAAGCATACAGTGGAGCCTCTATATAACAACTCTGAAGGGAAGGGCTAAATATATTGTTACAGGGAAATGTTGTTATAAAGAGAGATGTTGTTATTGAGAGACTCCATTGTAATTAGCAAGCAGTACATTTCAAAAAAGAGATAAAATTGGTACATGCTAAACGAATTCTGTGACGCAGTTAAATGTTATATATGCATAAAAGAAAACGTAAACGTTAGCCTGCCAATATTCATTAATCATGGCCACAAAATTCATTAAAGATTAAAGTATATAAAATTTTAAAAAATTAAAGTTTTTCAGGGGCAATTCAAGTATTGACTTACCCGCATTAACCGTTACCCAAATTTGTATGGAAAAACATTATTACAGTGGAGTCTCTATATTACATAACAATTCTGAAGCGAAGAGCGAAAAATATTGCTACAGAAAAAAGTTGTTATATAGTACATTAAATATGTATACCTTACATGTACATACAAGGGGTTGGAAAAATAATGTTGTTACAGAGAAATGTTGTAATAAAGAGTCTCCACTGTATGCGATAAAAAGCGTTTTGTACAGCAAACAAAGCAGTTTTTTTTCAGCAAAAGCATTTTTTAAAGCTTACAAAGCAGCTCTTTTTCAACAGAAGCATAACTTTTTAGGAACGAAAGGCATGAGCTGGCTTGATCTAATTATGTAATTAACGTAATTAAATGACCTACTTAAACTCTATAATATGTACTGCACTTCAAAAATATATAAATGTAAAATAAATAAATCATACATATAAATGTAAAATAAATAAATACATACATATAAATGTAAAATAAATACATACATATAAATGTAAAATAAATACATACATATAAATGTAAAATAAATAAATACATACATATAAATGTAAAATAAATACATACATATAAATGTAAAATAAATAAATATATAAATGAAATAAAAAATGTATTTTTGACCTCCTTAACAGCCTTCCTCTCCTCCGGTGACATCTCCGTTGCGGGGTCCATCTCGTCTACTCACACCTATGCAATTGCAAATCCCGAACAAAGAGAGATTTTAGATCGCATAAAACTCAAAGAAATTCAAAATGGCTTCAAAATTATTATATTTCCCACATTTCTTGCACAATCACTTGAAAATTTTAAAAAACCAGATTTGATTGCACCCTTACAGTCAACACTTACAAAAAAAAAAACAATTATGGGGACCAATAATTAAATGGGAACCACATGGATTCCAGGATTTTCTCACGTTTTAATTCCAACGTCTTCCTGGACGCCTCTGGAGAGAAAATGGTCGGGAATTCCTTAAGAATTCGTTCTCCAGTCCACTATACAGAGCCCCGCGTCATCCAATGGGAAATACCTGCGTCCGTAAAAAAACGCTTTGAATAAATAGTGCTTTAAATAATTAAATTTTTAATATCTCTATACAATTTATGAATAAATACTGAAAAGTACAGACGTAGTAAACTATATTTATTGTACACAAAATGAAAAAGAGGAATGAACGGATGACCCGATCATCCCACTGATATCAAATTGCCACTGTTGTCGAGTGTTTATTTTGAGAGGCTAATCTTTCCCCATACAAAAATCACTGTCATATCCTTGTCTTTTCTATAAACTGGAAGGCTTTTTGCTGCAAAAAAAAAAATCAATCACAGTTATACATATAGGGATTACATTTTGACAGTGTAATCATTCTCTTATATGGTACATATGTACACACACACGAGTTATTAACACACTACAATATTTAGCCTTCAAAGAGGGAAGAATGCGAAAAAAATATATGTATATGTAGTGATATATATATGTATAGTGAAAAAAATATATATATATAATAATAAAGGATGTTCGACTGCATTTCCAAGTTGAACATGTTATATATGAGAAATTGCAAGGGGTTCACCTTGCTTTAAGGGCGAACGTGTTTTGAACTTTTTTTCAAGAGATGGTTAAAGAGTGCAACTGAAGCCATTCGAGGCACCATAGAATTTTTTTTGTGCTTAATAACAACTTTTTCCAAGATGTGCTGAGCTACCTGAGATTTTCTTTTTACATTTCACAATTGAAACAATTTATGGAATTAAAGATTCCATAAATACGAAAATCTCTCCGCAAAAATTACATTACGTGGGAACGCCGAGGAATTCTTCCCATTTCCTCCATGACCTGCAAATACAATGGGACCGACATAATGATGAGAGAATTGGAGGAAGATGAGATTTTGCATGTGTAAAAATCTTCTGTCTATTATAAAATGCGGTGGACACTGGGAGAAAAATTGCATATGAAATGTAAACATTTAAAAATTGTTCTTTAATGGAGTCACGTAACGGAGAGGAAATTTTTCGGAGTTTTTTATGGACGATGTTTTATGAGGGCTGCATCATGCCATAAGGAAAATACGAGCATTTGAGATGGGTGTAGAAATTCGCGAATTATGTATAAATTATACAATGGGAAAGATTATAACATATATTGCAAAACTGCAAAACAAAGCTCTCCTACATTGCAAAACAAAGTTATTAAATTGTTTTTATTGTAGTAACAGATAACAGATAATTTCGGAAAGACAAGTTTCCCATATTAATGCATAGATGGTGTGACGCGTATTTGTTTCGTCCATAAAAATGTATTTTTTCTACTTAAACCGCTTCATTTCTATGCCCCGACACAGAAAAGCGCGCGCCTGCAACTTACAAATAATGTATTAATAATATTATATTTACAATTTATAATAAATAATTATGGTTATAGGACTTTAAGTGGAAAGATATCAGGGATATTTTGGTAAATAATGTGCCTAAATAACCTAAAATACATATGGTTATCGAGGTTATTTTGGCCAGCAAACTTGTAGCTGTACCGACTAGGAAATTAATGCCAGGAACAAACACACCATGTTTATTATTTAAAAGCCAAAAAGCTGTCCTCAGTCGCCTCAAAAGTTTGTTTTCCGAAATTCAGCAGTTTTCCAGAAAAAGGTTTTTTAGTGTAAGAACAATTCTGAGATCGATTCAGACCATTTTTTAAAACTTAGTGTTGTTGCCTAGTTGCTGAGTTTCGAATGTGAAAAAATGAACTAGTTTTAAGATCTACACCGCCCTGGCTTAGTTCAGAGAAACTTTGAATAAAAATCACATGTTGTCGTACTTTTCGTACTATTTTAGTTTTTTCTATATTTTCGGGACCTTAATGAAATTTTGTATTTTTCTTTTTTTCACTGCTCTTTCTTGTTCGAAATTTTCCACGAGCTTCAAAATTCCTATCTGGAGATTTCACTCCAAAAATTTTTACTTTCTAATCAGAGAAAAAAAACTTGAATTTAAGTATACTTGCAGGGAGATTTAATTATCCAGAACCTTTACTCTCTTGTCAACGTCCCTGTAGAATTTACGAAATTGATAATGACAAATATTGCGGGAAATTAAAGATCATTTGACCAAAGCAATATCAACATCATTCGGAGTTTCCTTCGCGCCGGTAGATTATTTGCGAAACGTTCCTTCAAACACTTCTTCGTGGGTTACGCATGCTGGCGATGCCATTTGCTAATTGGAAAGACTTCATGCGTTTATTTTTCCATGACTTGTGAACAGAAATGTGTCAGATGAAAACACTCACTAATGCTGAAAGCCTGACTTTTTAGAATTCCAACAAACTATCATTTACAATCCAAAAATATAGCATAAATTAAAATTTCACAGTACGAAAATTTGTTATAATCCCCATATGTTATAACATATGATTTTTTAACGCGTTTCACTTCCCTTCATTTTTAAATGTAATCGTCTCGGATAAAATTGCTTACCAATTCTGAAAACTTGACTTCTTAGCATTCCAACAAGGTAGTGCTCTTCTGTCTATACCTTGCTGTGGAGAATTTATAAGGACAAGAGCCGGTCGCGTTTTTCGGCGAACATACGGTACAATATTTGACCTATATAATTAGTCCCATGTTGAAGCTCAACTATATGGTGGACAAGGAAATCCAGTATATACAGAAAGGAATCCCGTTCAAAATAGCTAAAGCGCCCAACTTGAATTGAAAAATTGAATTATTGAAATTGAATTGATCAATTGCGTCATTTTTCTTAAAGGAAAATCGAATTTTGTCTTTTGTCTAAGGGCAAAGCTTGTATCGCGTTTTATTTTGGTCAGATTTGAGATCACTAAAGTGTGATCAAATTACTAATAACATTAATTATGTTAGTTTTGGCTGTTTTTTGTCAATATGTAGGCTGTAGGCGGTAGTCGTCCATGCAAATAACGATGCCCAAGGATTTCTACAGCTTTTGGTGTCACTATTCAGACGATCACAGAGACAAAGGACATCCAATCCCGATAGAAAAATACTTTATTGCTTTAATAGTGAATCTCCGTTCCAGTTTCTAAACTACGTAAAGACTATATATATTGCTTAAACTGACGCCTTCAAAAATGTAAAAAAGACTAAAGGCATATATTGCTCAACAATATGTATAATAAGTGTCTTAAATGTCTCAAAGTGACACACTTCCGGTGGGCATTGACTACCAGGAAAAGTTACTGTCGTCGTAAATGAGCGTCGTCACTCTCGCCGCATATTTTAAGCTCTTGCCCTGCATCCGACTGTGGCCGTTGTGGAATGTGAGAATGCCTGGAAATATAGGAAACATTTCATTTTCAACATCATTTTTTATCGACACATCAAAGCTTACATTACATTTAAGTCGAATTTGTGGTTCAGAGCAAAATTTGCATCTTTACACTAAACACTAAAATTATATTAAAAACATTTAGGCTAAAACTAAATTCGGGCTACATCTGGATCAAATTTAGACTAGCGAAATTGAATTTAGACCATTTAAGCAGAAGTCTAAATGAGCGAATTTAATTTAATTTAGACCAACATTGAAATAGCAGTCTAAAGGACCAGATTTAATTTTTCAAACCAAACATATTAAATTTACACCAAACTTTATACTAAATTTAGAATTATAGCTTGACAAATGTACACCAAATTTTAACAAATTATAGACTTTTAAGTTGGGCTATTTTGCATTTACTCTGATGCAAAATAGCCCAACTTGCAAATTTAAACATTTAAAATAAAACTGGACCAAATTTAGAACGAAATTTAAACATTTAAATTAAAACTGGACCCAATTTAGAACGAAATTTAAATTCATTTTGAACCAAAATTTAAAAAGTAGTATAAATGACGAAAATACATTTTTTAGACCAAGATTTAAAAAGTAGTATAAATGACGAAAATACATTTTTAGACCAAATTTAAATTAATTTTAGACCAAAATTTAAAAAGTGTTATAAAGGTCCAAAATTTAAAAAGTATTATAAAGAACCAAAATTTAAAAAGTGTTATAACGAACCAAAATTTAAAAAGTATTATAAAGAACCAAAATAACTTGTTTAGACCAAAATTGAAATAATAGTGTGAAATAATAACATTTAAACCAAAAATTAATCTTTTAGACTAAAACTGGAGCAAATTTAGACTAAAATTTGTTCCAAATGGCTGGACTTACAAGTGTCTTCCCGGTCAAATTCGAGAGATCCAAGCTGGGGGCATAAATGAGAATCCACAAGGGCCTGTTCCACCAAATTCTGACCTTTGGCATTTTGGACGGAGAAACCAATGTTATAATCTTCCGTCCGGAAATTCCATTCAAAAGTACAGGCACCGGGGATTTCGAACCGGACTGAGACGTCCTTCTTGGGCTCCACAAAAATCTTGTTGTGATGCTCATCCTCAAAAATTGACAGGGGAGTAAGGAACTTGTCCAGTTGTAGATCATCTACCAACTACACACCAAGTGACCCTCATTGACCTTTGAATCCTTTTGGCCTTTATAGAAGTGAATGTCAACTGAGTCCGTATATACTTACATGCATACAATTCGTATTGGCCCCTCCGAACATGGCCGGGAAACTTTCCGGATCCAGATACTTGGACCATTCGGTTCTCCAGGAATCGCGGTTCCCGCCCATAATCTGGATCTTCGAGATGGTGAATTCGCTCAGAAATGGTTTGATTATCGCCCAGGCTATTTGGAACACGGAGGGTGCTAATCAAATTAATTAAATTGAATTAAATGATTACAAAACATGGTCACGAAGTATACTGTATACAAAAAAAAAACTCACTGAAATAGGGTTAACAATGAGATTTGTTTCATTTTGGGTTTGATTCAATTCAAAACCCGAATCGGTTCAAAATCCGCGCATCGATGCGAATCACAATGGAATTATTCAATTCTCGCTTCAAGGCTATCAACTTGATCAGATAATGAAACAATGATAAAAAAAATTCATTCCGACATATTGGTTCACTCTGAGCAAATTTTGAGAAATTGTAATAACGACCAATTGTTTACCGCTTCAACAAAAAGTGTAAGTTTTTACAATAATAATGTATTCATCTATTTATGGTTTATTATTGCAGCTATATTTTGATTGTTATTGCCCTGCTTTGGAAGAATATTCGAAATATTCGTATTAATGAATGGATCGAATCACTCCAATTTCAGTTTTGTATGACCCGATTCAAGCATTCAGTCGAATTTTTATCTGATTCGATTTACGTTTTTAAATCGAATAGAAATTCCCATATTTGAACGAATCGGAATTCTGATATTTAATTTGAATCGCATCGGAATTCCAACATTTTATTTGAATCGCATCGGAATTCCAATATTTGATTTGAATCTAATCAACATTCAAATATTTGATTTGAATCGAATAGAAAGTCCAATATTTGATTTGAATCGAATCGAATTAAATGGAAAGTCGCGATTCAGAAACGCATCGTTACTATCCATAAGACTGTAACTCGTATGAATATAGAAGGATATTGTTGTCCTACCATTAACGAACCACGCCCGATTCAATATCTCCGGGTAATTCGCCTCAAATATTTGCACCACCTCCAGCGCCAAATTTATCACTGTAGGAAAACACAAAATCAAATATTATTAAATGAATACAAAATTTTGAAAATAATTTAAAATATTTTAAATTATTTTTTCAATATTGCATTACGTCCAATTAAGTTTAAACGAAGGATTTAAAGAGGCCGGTATATGTACTTGGTGTTCGAGTATTGCATATTACGCCTATAATTTACAATTTAGGCGAAATTATAATGGACGCCGGCACACTTGTTTTTTAAAAGTCCCAAAAACATCAAATTAAATAAAAACATTGAAGAGTCCAGTAGGACATTTGATTTTTTTTTAGTATTGAAAAAAAGTGTGGCGATTGGGAGGCCTCAAAGAGGATTGATGCTTCCTCTTACCTTCTTTACTGGCGATGGTCCGAAAAGCGAGCCCCTCAAAATCGATGACGGCATTCGTTTTCCCGTAGTAAATCTCATCCGTAGTAATTTGGCGGCTCATGTCCAGGAGGAATTCAAAGAATTTGCAGACATAATCCCGAATAGCATTTTTTTGGCCCGCCTCCACCGCCTTCCTCACGTCCCATTTCCCGATCCGAGTCATTACCACTAAATATGTACATGCACACATAATTAATATAATATATATACACAGATATAACTCCAGATAACAATTTTGGCATGAGCGCACAGAATATAATTTAAATGTTAAATTCAGAGTCCATTTTAATCCCAAAAAAACAATCACCTGGATATCCCTGTCGGCAAAACCCGCTGAAATATAGGGGGAACTTTATGGGAATGTCCCGAGGGAGTTCCATGGTCAGGATGGAATCCACTTTGGCCTTTTGGCGCCATTCAATACTCTGTAATTTTAGGGAATAACATAATTCATATGACATTAATATATGGCATAATTCATACGAGATTAATATAATTTAATACATGCATATGTACGTATGTATGCATAATATTATTATTTAGACGTCAAAATGTTACTTAAAATAAAAAACAAAAACTTTGACCGAAAGTTACATTGGATTGCACACAAAAAAAGCAATTTTTAAATGTAATCACAATAATGATGTAATGAGTAAATTAATAAAAAATATTAACAAACCAAAAAAATGGTAGCTTGAAAATCATAAAGAATCAATTTCTACCTTTCGCAACATCTCCTCCGATTTGTCAAGGTCAAAGTTACGAGCTGTTGGAAGAAGAAGAGACATTCGTTAACCAAAAAAAAAAAAACTTTTTTTTAAATTGTTTAACTATATATGAACTTCTTGATCTGAGATTGGCGAAATAAACCTTGCAGCAATTTGCTTCATAAAAAAGGTGTTGCCGCATTTTCTCAGTTTGTCCTCTATCGTCATCTTTTTTTAAATAATTTTTTTTAAATAGTTTTTTTTAAAGAATTAACAGAAGTAACTCTTGAATTGAGGAAAGATCCTTACCAAGAAGAAATCGGATTAAACTCATATCATGACGTAAATAGTCGTTCTTGAAGTGAGGCAATACATCGGACACTCGCTGGCGGAGCTGAAAGACATGGAGGATTAAATATATTAAATATACTTATAATATTACATTAATAATTTCTATCTACTTTTACCTATACTTGAACCTTTTAATTAATTCAAATAATTCTGCGTAGAACTACTTTTTTTTTCAAAACGTCTTGAGAAAAATCTTGCGACCTCCGTATTTCTTGCATTAATCAGTTGCTTAAGACATGATTACGCTCTTTCTACCTTTTTTTGATAAAAAATAGCACAACAGGTGAGTTCAATCTCTTAAACACTCAAAATGTCGAGAGTCGAGCAAAAAGAAGATTAGCTATACGGATCTTTTTAAAGAAACAAAAGGTCTTTAAAGACAAAAATATATCTTTAAAGAAAAATCACGGCATTATATTAATGTTTTAATTAACATTTTAATTAACGTTGGAAGTTTCTTTTTTAAAAAAATAAAAATATACTTGAATAAAATATCACGGCATAATATTAACGTGTTAATTATGCAATTTAATTTACCTCAGCAATAGCGTCGACGTTCTTCTCCGTCAATGTCTCAGAAATATTCATGGTCCCCAAGGATTTCTGGAAGTTCTCTGGAGATTTTGGTGTTCTCGGAGATGTCGATATTCTCGTTATTATTGAGTATTTCCGTATTTCAGAAAGATTCTAGCCAGTCAGCGGAATTCCCCGACAATTTCACCACCGCTTTCAGATTTCCCCCGCAGAAGATTATCCTACAGACAAAGTTTAAGCAAAAAGAGTTGCATAAATTTTGTACAGAAAACGTACCAAATTTTTTCTCCTGAGAATCAGAGGAAATCAGAGGAAAACCTTCCCAAAATACAAATGATCAGAGTGGAGAATGCGTTAACACTGAAATATCCCACTCCTATCAAATAATTGCGGATATGTTAGCTTTATCAGCTCCAGGAGAGCCTTTCCAGCAGATGCGCCGGGTTTCCAATATCCATAATCTATCAACAATACCAATGTATAATTGCAAGGAATGTATTTAGGGGGAATCTCCATTTAAACAAGGATACATTTAAACAAGGATAAAAACAAGTAAATATATATATGTATACATACATGAGCACTCAAAAATATTATCTGGTGATTATTTGTAGCTTATTCTCATGAACAAAAAAAATCGATTACGAGGGACAGAAGAGAAAGAGATATATATGTAGAGAGAGAGAGAGAGAGAGAGAGACATCCTGATTATTCCACTCAGATCATTCACTTTATTTAATGATAATCACAAGTGCATGTTAACCAAATCAATGGTCCGATTCCAAATGGCTTTAAATCCTTAATACATGTCCTTCTGCTCAAATGGTTGTGTATTTCTCTGGTTGAATCCAGGATTAAATGTTCCCATTCAATATTTACCTTGGCAGAGCCTGATAAAGTATCTCCGGGTCAGGCTTGCACCTCACGCCACAAAAAAAAAATCCGAGCTCTCCTGTTTTTTTATGGAGAAAGAGATGTAATAATTATTATCCAACGAAATCCATACTGTCACTTTTCCAAGGCTTATTTAATATGAATGAAAGTTAAAGGGGAAAAAAATTCAGAGGAACTTCGACGGTGTGTTTACAAGAACCGCAAAACAAGAATTGCCCAAGAAAGACGTCAATTAATGTGAAGGAAACTCCTTTTTTTTTAACATTTATTACAATATTTTATTCATTTTCAGTTCACACCATTCCACCCGTCCAACCGCACCCTGTATGTACATTGAGAGGAGAGAAAGTACTTTATGTGTATATGTTATTGTTGCATATACATACTGTTATTATTATGTATAATATTCGAAAACATTGTATAATATTACATATGTATGTTATATAGCTAAATGTATACAGGACCTTTAACCACGAAGGGGCCGAATTTGTTGACAGGAAATGCGAAATAAAAAAACCTGTTATATGTTTATCCAATTTAAAAACTAATTAAATATAAGAGCCTCTCCCGACAGTATTTTTGAGCCACCCTGTATGGATATAATTATTGCAATAAAACGTATATGGTATAACAAGGCATTGTATGTACAGGATGGTCTCCAAAAAATTACAATTACCTCCAAAACATTATAGTTTTCCCCCAAAAAATTCTGATTTTCCCTCCAAAAATTCTAATTTTCCACCAAAAAAATATAATGTTCCCTCAAAAAATTCTAATTTTCTCTCAAAAATATCTGATTTTCCTCCAAAAAATTATAAATAATTTTCCCCCAAAAAATTCTAATTAGTTTTCCCCAAAAAAATCTGATTTCCCCCTCCCCCAAAATTCTAAATAATTTTCCCCAAAAAAATTCTAATTAGTTTTCCCCAAAAAAAATCTGATTTTCCCCCAAACAAATTCTAATTTTCTTCCCAAAAATTCTAATTAAATTTCCCCCAAAACATTCTTATTAATTTTCCGCCACAAAATTCCTATTTCGCTCCAAAAAAAGATTTCGAGACTGAGAAACGCTATGGCAAATTCGAGCCACCCTGTACATTATAATAATAGGGATTAAAATGATTTAAATATATTTATGTACCTACATAACTAAGAAAAGAATCAATCTTTTCCTCTGTCGAAAGCTCTCTGCCAAAGAATTTTTTGATCATACAGATTTCATCCTGGTTTTGATCTCGTAATATTTTCCTTTTTGCTAAACATTTTTTTTACATGACTAATATTTGATTAGGAGATTTTTGCAAATTATTACACTTCCTTTAAACAATGAGGAAAATTATTACAGTCTGCTTTTTGTTGACTGACGGCACCGGTTGTTTGCCTTGGTCTTCTTTTTTTTTAAGTCTGAAGCAACAATGAGTGAAAAGTTGAAATCACAGAATACAATAAAACAAAAGATCCCTTTTGTATTTTTTGTCCATTTAAATACACCAGATTAACTGGTCCAAACGTAGTACGTGAGGGACTTGCTGGTCCATGAGCTGTAGGTATTGTCGAAGACGAGAGTGTCTATGGATTTTGATGGGGAAAAAGAAATAAAAAAACAAATTATGTATTTTTTTTTTGGAAAAATAATAGTTTTCCGTGCTATAAAAGGTGAGATATGACGTATAAAGAGGGAAAATAATTGAAATAGCTTACATCTCCCAGATTTCTCACAGGTGATGGTGCCTTTCTGGGTGCACCAATGGGAGTCCACCCTCAGGGGCTCCACGATGTCCTCCACATCTTCGTAGTCCACCCGGAAAGTGATGTCGTAGGTGTCCGTCTTGAATTGCCAGTGGATCTTACGACCTTCTGTCCCTTCCACTTCCACCGTGTACAATTGACTCGCCCCGACGACGACCTCCTTTTTCTCCGCCGAATTCGGGAGACACGCCACGGTTGGCAGTAAGGCGGCAATATTCATATCCCCGTCGTATTTCCACTGCATTCGTGTATATGAACATATTTTTATTATAGAATTCTTTATTGGTTACTTTATTTTCACATCGAACTTGAAATCGAACAAAATCCAACTTCAAATCAAACAACAAATTTGAATTTCAAATCGCAAATAAACTTCAAATGGAACTTTAAATCGAACTTCAAGTCGAATTTCAAATCAAACTTCAAATTGAATTTCAAATAAAACTTCGAATTGAATTTCAAATAAAACTTCAAATTGAATTTCAAATAAAACTTCAAATTGAATTTCAAATTGAATTTTAAATCGAACTTTAAATCGAATTTCATATCACACATAAAATTGCATTTCAAACAAAACTACAAATTGAATTTCAAATCAAACACAAAATTGCATTTCAAATAACTACAAATTGCATTTCAAATCGATCTTCAAATGGATCTTCAAATCTAACTTCCAAATGAGCTCCAAATAAAACTTCGAAATGAACTTCAAATTAAACTTCAAATCGAACTTCTAATTGAACTTCAAATCGAACTTCCAATTGAACTTCAAATTAAACTTCAAATCGAACTTCAAATTAAACTTCAAATCGAACTTCAAATTAAACTTCAAATCGAACTTGAAATTGAAAAGCCAAGTCGGTAGTTCGACCAAAAAAACCGGTTAGAAAATAAAGCAGAAATAATTCCAATTTCACGTTTGCGTAATCAATTTCCAAACTGACCATACTCGTGATATAACGAATAGTTCATAAAAAATTCCGAAAATGAATAATTATAATTGAAATTCATGAGTACAATTGCAATGTAGCAATCAAGTTTAAAAAAAATATGATTGCAAAGAACATTGTTTGCTAAAGAAAAACAGTCGATTTACAATTTAAAACATAATTGAGGAACAGAAAATTAGAGAAAATTTAGAATTTATTAATTGAATGTATTTGAATATGATTTTTAGTTTCAGCAAAAATCAAACTCGTAATTGAACTTGATTTTGGATGGAGTTAAAAATAAGAATGAAAGATCTAGACAATTTCAATAAATATGCAGTTAATTAATTTCGAATGTGTGTAATATTTGAATATGTAAAACTAAATTGTCATACGAGTGTTGCACGTTATCCAATAAAAATTCTCGAAAAATATTTGAACTTGAACTTGCTACAGAAATTTATGCTTATTATGAACCGTTAAACAACAAATTTAAATGGCCATATAATTCCATAATCAACAACGATGGGGATGATAATTCCCAAAATAAAAAATTGACCGAGAGAATGTATTATGTTCTTTTTTTTTTGTCTCTGGGAAAGAAATTCCTGTGAAATTATGTGCCATAAAAATTGAAAAGTTTCCTTTACATTGCTACAAGTCGTGTTGCTCCCGGAATATATGGAAGGGATATTATCTTCAGAAACTATCGAGATCAAATCCGCCCTCCATTTTTGTTTATTTCCCCCAAAAATACGAATCTTCTGCGTCGTTCTCTCCGTGAGTATGGGCCGGATGAGTCCCCAAAGGACTTGGAAGACCGTGGGAGCTGTGGAAAAATTATTTAAAAATAAATTCCTGTAATTCGACCTCTAATTATATAGGATTTTCCACAGAATTACAACTTATTTCTAATACAGGGTGGTCTGAAAACAATTGGTTTACATAATATTCAATATGAAAGGGAAATATCCTCAGTTATTTGGGGACCACCCTGTATAATGAAATAATTGCGGAATAATTTGGTCAAAATAAATAAAAATAAATAAATAAAAATAAACAAATAAATGTCATGCATAAATAAATGATCTAGAAAAAAAGTTCGTCATACCATTCACTATCCAGACACAGCGAAGAATCTCGGGATAATTGGACTCAAAGACCCGAACGAGCTCCAAGATCATGCTGACAACTGATAAGGAGAATTTTTTTAAATAGGTATTTTTATTTTTCAATTTTTGTTTGTACAAATGCACAAAAATAAACTCATAAAATGAGAAACCTGTTTTGGATGCCAATTGCGTATAGCTGAATTGATCAAAGTCGAAGATGACACAGCTTTGGGAGTAAACCTTATTTGCCGTGGACACCTGTCGACCCATGTCCATGTATCTCTCCAGCCATTGAATCACAAATTGGACGAATACATCCCGATAACCCCCCTCCATTGCCGCCCGAAAGTCCCAACGACCCAATTGGGCTGCAAGAACTGAAAAAATCATGGGAATAATAATAATAATTAATAATAATAATAAATTGCCTTAAAATTATACGTTTGAAAAAAAAACATTAAGGAATTAGTCTTATTTTTGCAATATTTTTTAAATATTTAATTGTATTATAAAAGTGTTTCTAAGAATTCGAGCAATTACCCAAATATCCTTCCCGGTCTCTCCCGCACAATTTGACGGGGAAATCAATTTCAAATTGTGGTGGGAATTTCTTCTCGAAAATGTAGTCGATTTCGAATTCCTTCCTCCATTTCATGTGCTAAAAAAAGGAGAATTTAATATAATGGAGGAATAAAATTAAATATTAAATTTTTGCATTGATAATGTTAAATTTTTGCATTGATAATATTAAATTTTTGCATGGATAATATTAAATTAAATTTTTGCGTATGGATTAAATTAGTTTTTTGCATTGATAAAATTAGCTCTTTGCATGGACTAAATTAACTTTTTCTATGGATAAAATTAAGTTTTTGAATGGATCATTAATTGCTCCAAAATATCCCCAAATGTATTGCGGTAATATTAGTTTTAGTTTTCTCTCTGATTTCCCTTTATTTTCTTCTAGATTAAAATGTCAATGGAAGAGCTGGCCGCAAAACCTCAATTATCCGTTTCCTGATGGCCACATATTTGTGTGGTAAAAAAAAAAAGTTGACGTATATATTATATGGAAAGAATGTTAAAAAATGTAAATTTCTCCGTATCTTACCTTCCGCAACATGTCTTCAGCTCGACCCAAATGCAGTTCACGGGCTGCGGAGGAAGGCAATTGCATGGACAAAAAAGTGTAGCTATTATTTAATTATAATAAGTATTTACATGCAAAAAACGGTTTTATATAGTTTGTATATTACTTGCAAAACAAAAGCGTAACAGTTCAACGTTTTCTTTGCATTTTGGTCGACGCGTTTTCGTTTAATTTCCTTAAATTTTGTTCTCTCTCTATCTATTATTCGTTAATTCCGTGAGAATTATTTTTTTTGAAAGATAATCCGTCTGTCAGGACAAAAGAGCACTTACCTCGAAGGAAACGGAGAAGATTTAGATCCTGCTTCTCAATGTCCGTCTTTAATTTCGGGATTAAATCTTCCACTCGCTGGCGGAACTACGGAAATTTTCAATATAAATGATGATTATTAAATACAAAGTAAATGAAGTTTATTAATCGTTATAACTACAAAATAAATATTAGCATTTGGTCGTGCATGAATTGAACAAAAGCGTTTGGATTTTTCTAAATTTGTTTGCCAATACGGTATTGTATTGATACAAAATGTAATTCGGCGAATCAATCTGGCGAATACACATTTGGAATGGAAAAATTTACATTCATAATTTAAATGAAATTTTTTTAAACGTATCTTTGATTACGAATTACGATACTTAATAGATTATAATATATGTATGTAATACATTATAATCATAATATAATAAATAACATAATAAAAAGGCATAAAGCTCTACGGCGCCACGTGAAAAAATTTGCTTCCGCAATACAATCCAGCTCATATAATGAATGGTAAAATGATTTAAACATTGTATTTTAATCGTAAAAAAAATATAAATATAATAATAATAATAACTAATTCAATATAATTTTTTTAAATTATTGCAATTATGAACGCCTAATGCAAAGTAATTGCCATTTCGCATTGTGTATCGGGTTCGGGGGAACATGAAATGCTTTAATTAATAATTTTTTTCAATTTTCTTTCATATGAAATGTTTAACTGGAATTTCAGGGAATTAATTTAATTAATTAAATTTAATTAATAACACCAAAAATAAATGGATTCAAACCAAATTTGTATATTTACCTCCTTCATCGCAGCCACCTCCTGCGAAGTCATTTCCGTGGCGGGATCCATTCTTTCCTATCTTTTGTACTTCAACAACTCAACAAAAGAAAAACCAAGAATAATATTCCAAAAATCTCTAGCAGTAAAATTATATGGCTGTCATGAATCACCAAAAATGAGTCAACTCTAATTTCCCCAGAAATTTTTACTGGAAAAATTCACTGTAGAAATTTTTTTTCCCCTGGGGGTAAATATAAGGAAAATTCCACAATTCCCAATCAACACAATCGCCAGAGAGGCGTCGAGGGGTGAAATGAGGCTAAACGATTAAATGTTTCTCCACGAACACGTCTCGATCAACTCTCTTTGTCTGCGCTCTCTCACCTCACTCACTTTGTATTAAAAGGGAGTTCAATGAGAGGAAAAAATGTGTAGTTATTTAGCTTTTTGTATAGTCTTTTGTTGTCAATCTGTGACTGCTAACGGCAGGCGAAAAAAAATATCTTTATATCCATATATTCTGTATAGACTCAGACACACGATGCTTGTAGGTACCAAATGACTTGTAATGGTGCAGGACATGTAAAGGAGCTTGTGCAAGAGAGAAAGAGAGAGAGAGATAATGATTAAAGAAAAGAAAACTGGTTCTCATCCTAGGTCAAGACAGTCATCTTTGCATGATGAAGAAAAAAAATAAACAGACTTTGACTTCAAAATACAGCACAATCACCAACTCTTATGTGCTTTCCCAGATGATCAGCAGTCCTTTGAACAGTGATTGGGACACTTGTTTGAAGCTGAACTTGAAAATTCAATTTCAACGCGGATTCAATCTTTTTTTAGAACTCATTGACACTCCAAATAAAATAAAAGTTCGCTGCAATTTATTAAATTCTTCCAGATATAAATTCAAGTTGAAGTTCCAAGTTGATCTTTTTGCATTTAATTCGAAATCGCATTCTACATCAAGTTTGAAATTAAGTTCGAAATCAGGTTCGAACTCAAGTTCGAAATTAATTCCAAATCAAGTTCGAAAACAAAAACAAAATCGAAATCAAATTCAAAATGAAGCTCGAAATGAAGCTCCAAGTCAAGCCCATAAATCAAGTGTGAAATCAATTAGAAATCAAGCTCCAAATCAAGTTTGAAATCAATTAGAAATCAATTCGAAATCAGGTTCGAAATCAAGTTTGAAAGCAATTAGAAATCAATTCGAAATCAGGTTCGAAATCCTGTTTGAAATCAATTACAAATCAATTCGAAATCAGGTTCGAAATCAAGTTCGAAATCAAGTTCAAAGTTAATTCGAAATCAAGTTCGAAATTAAGTTCGAAATCAAGTTCGAAATCAAGTTCGAAATCAAGTTCGAAATCAAGTTCGAAATCAAGTTCAAAGTTAATTCGAAATCAAGTTCGAAATTAAGTTCGAAATTAAGTTCGAAATCAAGTTCGAAATGAAGCACGAAATCAAGTTCGAAATCAATTCGCAATCAAGTTCAAAATCGAGTTCGAAATGAAGCACGAAATCAAGTTCGAAATCAATTCGCAATCAAGTTCGAAATCAAGTTCGAAATGAAGTTCGAAATTAATCCCGAATCAAGCTAGAAATCAAGCCAGAAAACAAGCTAGAAATCAAGCTAGAAATAAATCTATAAATCAAGCTAGAAATCAAGCTAGAAATAAATCTAGAAATCAAGCTAGAAATCAGGTTCGAAATCAAGCTAGAAATCAAGCTGGAAATCTAGTTCGCAATTAAGTTTGATCGAACCAAAAACACGACATTACAATCCTGCTGAATTGAAATCAAGTCGAAGCCAGTTCAAGTTCAATTCGAGTCAAAGAGAATGATTAATTTCCGTTTTTTGCTAAAATTTTAATGCTCGTTCAGTAAACAAAATAAATTGTTAATAAACAGCTTTTTAATACAATGCAATTTCACAAATTGAAAGCATACCTAAATTAAACTTCCAAAATCGTATCTATGTGAATTGTGAATATTTAATTCAAGTTCAGTTTTTGAAGCTCCATTTGAATCCAGCGGAGCACTAAAAAGGTACCACCAAGAAATCTGAAGTGAGCACTTAATCGGCAGCGACAGCATTTATAATAATGCCATTTACTACCGGTCAAATGCAGAAGGATGAGAATTCTTCCAAGAATATTTCCTTGTGGACAACAATCTTCTGGACAATAATTCCCTCTCTTCTCATGCCCATTGCGTGTTCTGGAAGAGATTCATTTCCAAAGCAGAATACTACAATGTATCAATAATTGTAAGGCACATAATCATGCAATCAAAATCCAAATTTTTTCCCAATAAAACCTAGCCAGTTTTTCCACATTTTCTTCCTCTCATCACGGAACATTCTATTTAGGGGCAATTTTTTTTTTCGTTCCAGCCCTCCGAGACTATTAAATGTTTTTTTTTAATGGGAAGCTTCTTCTGCGTACAACTAATGCGGACTTCCCTATTAAAAAATGCAAAGTCTATAAACACGATTACAAATTTCTTTATCAAACCAATGCAAATTTCACTATCAGAACAATATACTTCTCTATTAAAAGAATACAAATTTCTGTATCAGACGAACACAAGTTTCTCCATCAAAACAATACAAATTTCTGAATAAAACTAATACAAATTCTCTATAAAAACAATACAAATTTCTGAATAAAACAAATACAAATTCTCTATAAAAACAATACAAATTTCTGAATAAAACAAATGCTAATTCCATATAAAAACAATGCAAATTTCTGTATAAAATGAATGCAAATCACAATACAAATTTTTGGGTAGAACGAATTCTCTACAGAAACAATACAAATTTCTATTAAAACAATACAAATTCTCTAAAAAAATAAAGCAAATTTCTCTATCAAAACAATACGATTTATATTTTAAAAAAAATAAAGCAAATTTGGTTATAATAAAACAATACAAATTTCTCTATCAAAGGTAATGTAAAATTTCGCACGAAAATGAACATAATTTTTTTAACATAATGTATGACACAAATTTGGCCAATTCTTTTTCAAAACAACAGTTTTGTAGCCTCTTTTTTTCTCATTTAAAAAATTGTTCCCTTTTTTCCAAGAGCCGCCAAGGCCAGCGAGTGGAATAGTTGCTTTTTTGTCGGATGAAAAGAAGCGTGATTTATTTATATAATATATAAAATTTTATATATATTATTTATACAAACACAAATGCTAAAATACAATGTATGTTAATCCCATGCGATCATTTCTGGTGAAGGGGCAATGCGTCCAAATGCATGTAATGGTGACGACTTAATTATCTTCGAAGAAAGTTGCACAAGTCACGAGAAAAGATGCGAAAATCATTGACGCTAATAAATTCCTTCCAATATTCACTCGCATCATCATGTGGATCTATACATATAATGTCATTGTTGCATATAGTAGGTTTTTTCACACGTTCATGAATACTTTTCCATTTACTTGGACAGTTAATTTGGTGCAAAGGAAATAAACATTACATATTAACCATCACATTTAGGCCAAGGCCCCCTAAATTACACGTGGCAAAGAAAATGTGCGAAAACTCATCAGAGTGTTGTTTAAAGGAGCAAAATTTGACGGCAAGATCCACACTATGGAGTTAAAGGATACAAGTTATATACAACAATTAAATGCAGAACATTTTTCTTTCAATAATTACCATATTGTTTGCGTGAGAAGAAGTTACAAGGAGTTTCTTAAGGAGGAAATGGGAAGGCTTAGTCCTCGTTTAAGGCTATAGGAAAGGTGAGAAAGGCAATATTTTTGTTTTTTTAAAGCAAGCTCTTCCTCCAAATTCTCTTTCCGGCTTAAACAATTCCCTTTGTTGGGGGATGAGAAAGGTCACTGAGCTTTCTTGAGGTCATTCACAAGTTGTTTTGGCTTCGTATGGTAGAGGCCAATTTAATTGTTAATGCTTTTTAAGGCTTTAAACACTTGTGAGCATCAAGTAAGTCACGGCATTCTCAATGATGACAGAGAGAATGGTCAGAACGAGGCCCCGATCAACGAAATACGATGACCTCACCGTGACCTTCATGACCTGCAACGACCCCAAGCTCTGACGGAACCATTTCCCCTCCGGCCCGCCCACGCCTTTAGCTCTCCGCCGCAAATTTGCTCGGACAACAGAACTTCTGGTGCAGACTTCGGCCAATATCCGGAAGATGGCGAGGAGCTGATCTGTGAGGGAAATGGCGAAGAAGGCCAACCCGAAGGAGTACATGCCGTGCATGCGCAAAGAGCCCACGATGCAGAAGGTGCAAATGGCCATCTCCAAATATTGAGCGCCGGGGACGAAAATTTGACAGAAAACGGCGTTGAACCAGCCCGTGAATATGAAGAGGATTTTGTACATATTAATTGTATCAGTTGGACAGCGTAATTGGTTTATAGTCAGATTTTGTTGAGTTCGTGGGTCCAATTCGTAGATTGTTTCTTGGACGAAGCCGGCCCAGCTAAAAAGGGGCATGACGATGATTACGGCCGCGCCAAGGAAGGTCAATTGCCCTATGGCAACCCAGGTGGAATTGAGAATCCGGAGGAAAATGCCAAGGGCGGGATTGGCTGTTTGGCGAATTAGGAAGGACAGCGGCTGCTGGGGTGAGTCGGGGGAGATTGCTGAGAGGGTGATGATGATGATCACGTGGACGAAGTACATGTAGTAGCATTGTTTCATGAATGATGTCACTGCCTTGGAATGACTCGTCACCTTCCCATTCTCCGCTTCGTATTTATCTAAATTCACGTGAAAATAAAGATACATGACAACAATTCCCGTAAACATCTGTTTATAGCAATTTCCGCAAAACTTTTGGTTGATAGAAATGTCCCCAAAAATTTGTGTTTATAGCTTTTCCGTAAAAATTTGTTTATCGCAATTTCGCTGAAACTTTTATTACAATTTCCCTTCAAAATTGTATTTGTAGGAATTTACCTAAAATTATGTGTGTATACCAATTTCACTGAAAATTTGTGTTTATGGCAGCCTTCCTGAAAATTTTGTTATCGGAATTTTCGTAACATTTTGTGTTTACAGCAATTTCAGAGAAAATTGTATTGATACTAATTTCCCCAAAAATTCCTGTTCATAACAATCTCCCTAAAAATTTTTATTAATAGGTTTTCCCCAAAACTTTGTGTTTGTGTGTTTTCCGTAAAAATATGTTTATAGCAATTTCGCTGAAAATTTATGTATACTAATTTCTCTAAAAAATTTTTATAGCAATTATCTTCAAATATGAAATTTGTGTCCATAGCATTTCTCCTGAAAATTTGTATTCGTATATATATATATACGAATACAAATTTTCAGGAGAATTCCTATGGATACAAATTTTCAAGGGTATTGTTATAAATAGTTTTTAGAGAAATTACTTTGCAATTCTTCTGAAAATTTGTATTCGTATATAGCAATTCTCCTGAAAATGTGTGTTTATAGCAATTTTCCTGAAAATTTGTGTTCATAGCAATTCTCCTGAAAATTTGTGTTTATAGCAATTTTCCTGAAAATTTGTGTTCATAGCAATTCTCCTGAAAATTTGTGTTTATAGCAATTCTCCTGACAATTTGTGTTTATAGCAATTCTCCTGAAAATCTATATTTATAGCAATTACACTGAAATTGTGTCTTTAAAGCTCCCTAAACATTTGGAGCGATTTCACTGATTTTGGTTGTGCTATGCTCATTCCCTCTGACATTTTACCGGATTTCTGCCGGGCTTACGAACGCACAAAATTTCACAGCCCTGATTAACGCCAAAAAATTTCCCATTTACCCCGGATGAGACGAGACAATCGCAAATATTGCCGCGTGAACGGCACCAATTCCCTCAAATTCCCCATGACCTGGGATTGACAGACGGCGTTAAGGATGTAGTACGTCATAATGAAGGTCATGTAGATTCTTTGGAGTAAACTGTAACTGCCATCTGCCGCCACCTGAATGGAAGCTATCAGGAGGTAGAGCGCGTACAGAAAGGTCATGACTTCGTTGACCTTCCATTTCCACATCCACTCACTTTGACCCGGCATGTTGGATTCAGGCGTCCATGTGTAAGGGTGAATTCCAATGCGATTTCCTAACTCAAATCCCTTCCGAAGAAATTTCAGCATTTCGGGGGACAAGAGGCTGGACGGACGACTTTTCGCTCCGTCGGACATCTTTTGAAGATCCATCCTTCAATACAAGGAAGGAATTAATACAAGTGTGTATTATGCTAAATGTCACCTGGATGTCTGTCAATTCCGAAGTGACCGCAGCCAAAGCCATTTATATGGGGCTTAAGCATCTTATGCACAACCGAAAATTTGCTGTAAACCTAATGATTATAATCCTGGCTATTGTGATGATCAAGCTTATAAAAGGCCATACGCATATACATGTAATTATATTTATTTTGATACTCTTTTTAGTCTGACAAATGAACGGTAGTTAAGATGGGATTAAATTACCAGGCGAAATTATATAACCGAATAAACACACATGGAATGCATGGGATCACCAGGCATTTTGTGGTGCCATTAAACGTAGACGTGGACAGACAATCATTAATGGCCAAATATACAGTTAAAGGTCAGTTTGTAGCCCAATGCTTGCAATACTGATTCATTCATATTGGACACGGACACTTTTACACGTTACATAAGCAGGACAAATTATGAGTAAAAAGATAGAGCTATAATAATCGTAATTATTAGCTAAATTTGTAGACACATCCGATACTCGTTAATTTTCTCCAATATTTTTCGTATAATTAAGGATCCCTTTTGTCGTTTTGATGTGTGCCGTTTAAAAGAGTGGTTACGTATTTCCCCAATTTCGTGGGCTATGAGTCCATATTTTCCAATAATTCCCATAATAATACGCCAGTACTTTTGTTAAATATTTGGTTTCATCCGACTAATGGATCTAATAAGTTCATTTCTGCTCTGTATTTTACTTCCTTCAAAAAGACGTCAGCAAGTCTTTTTTCCTGCCCAAATCATTGGTGCTTCCGGTGTCTAATGATTCGGAAGCAGCTTTTTCTTTATTTTTTTCAAAAATAAATGTTTAATGGTTATGGAAAAAAATGTTTTGTGCAAATGTTTTGAAAATAAAGCGATTGTTCTTGATATCGGAAGATTTGATGAAGAAAATATTTAGAATCGTGCATTTGTTGAGGGTACATAAAAGGCATCGATTTTCATTAAATAAAAAATGCTTATTGGATCAAAAATACTTATTTATGCTTATTGGATCAAATAGTTTTGGTCTGTTATAATAAAATATTTTCTTCAACCCAAATTTCCATATCGATAAGCAAATCCTTTTTCCAAAAAAAAAATGGACGACAAATTTTTCTCATCCATTCAACAACATTTTTTGAAATAAATGTATAATTTTGTCGTCCCTAAATTCTAAATTTTAATGGCATTTCTTCTATAACTGTTATTATTTATCTAACTTAAATTAAATTACATATAGAATACACATTATATTTATCATGTATGTTAGCATTTAATTTATGCACGTATGTTCGCAAGCATTAAAAACGAAATTTTCAAAGACGAGGAGAAATATAATATCTCTTTAATAACCAAACGTTTCATATATGCTAATCTCTATATAATATATTGTATTTCATTTCACAACGGCAAAGGATAACAAAAAGAAGCTCCAGATAACGATTAATTTCTATATATGAATGTCCAGCAAAATTAATAAATCACATGAGACTCATCCCCAGCGCTCTGCGTCCACACAGCGTAATGCACGGTTTTGGCCGTAAAGGAACTGTAACCATTATCGAACGTCAGGGTACCTTCATTAAATCAAAAAATAATTAAAATCCGTAATAAAATCTTAATTAAAATTCGTAATAAAAATTGAATTAAAATTCGCAGTTAATTAAAATTTGTAATAAAAATTGAATTATAATTCGCAGATAATTAAAATTTGTAATAAAAAATGAATTAAAATTTGCTATAAAAGTTAATTAAAATTTTCTATAACAGTTAATTAAAATTCGCTATAAAAGTTAATTAAAATTCGAACTAAAAGTTAATTAAAATTCATATTAAAAGTTAATTAAAATTCGTAATAAAAATTGAATTAAAATTCGCAGTTAATTAAAATTTGTAATAAAAAATGAATTAAAATTCGCTATAAAAGTTAATTAAAATTTGATATAACAGTTAATTAAAATTCGCTATAAGAGTTAATTAAAATTCGCTATAACAGTTAATTAAAATTCGCTATAACAGTTAATTAAAATTCGCTATAAAAGTAAATTAAAATTCGAACTAAAAAGTTAATTAAAATTCATATTAAAAGTTAATTAAAATTCGTAATAAAAAATTAATTAAAATCCCACAATTTTAGTCAATTGGTTTTTATCTTAAATAAAATTAAATCTTTTTCTCATTTTTTGTTGCCATACATATGCCTTTATCTTCACAGACAAACGCCCCACGCTGGAGACAAAGATGAGAATCAACCCGCCCGCCCTCGAACAGCGTCTCCCGACAAAGGCCATTCTCCCGAATGTAAATTGCCCGAAAAGCAATGTCATTCTTATCCGTCTTGAAATTCCAAAGGATTCTTGTATCCGCCGCCACCTGAATAGTGATGTCCTTCTTGGACCTAGCCGGGATATTCACAACCTGGAAATCGTCCTCGGCACATTTCGGGAATTTTGGGAAGGGCTGGTAGCCTTGGTCGAATTTGTACTGGTTTTATTCACATTAATTAAAATTAATTAGGCATATATTTCATGACCATTTTTTAATATTTTAATTACACACATGTTTTTTATTTTTTTTTAAATATTTTTAAAAAAATACAAAAATATGTACATTGGGCCAAGTAGTAACTGCTCCGCCATACTGTGATGGTAATTTGTCCGTGTCTATAGTATCCCGTAGGAGGGCTTTCCATTGAGAATCGTCACCTCCAAAAATACGGATCTTGCTCACAGTGCGAGGAGCCAGAAAAGGCTTAATGAGAGTGAAGAAAATCTCGAATATTTTCGGGGCTATATGACACACAAATGAACACATGAAATATTAAATAGGTATTCATGTAATTATATATGTATATGAAGAAATGTTTTTCACAGTTACAAAGGCAAGCCAAAAGCATAGAAGGTGTAATCGGAAAAACTTCGTTTTTCACTGTTTTTAACCATTTTTGATCCCTTTTTAAGTGAGTTTTACACATTTTAGGAGCAATTTTTTTACACAGAAATAAAGCAGAAAAAGCCAAAATGCGTGAGTTGACGAAAACTAGCACGATCCCATAAAATTTGGATAAAATAAATTTACAAGAAATTCTGTAGAAGACTATTTTTTTGCAAGACAAAAAACCACGAAATTGCTGTAATTTGTTGATTTAAATCTTGTTGAGCTCAAAATCTTGTTGCTTTAAATCTATCAAAAACTATAGTTTAACTTAATAGGATGAAAGGCATAATTTTAACGGGAAAAAAGCAAAATTCTGTAATCAAAACATAAAAAGCATACATTTTTAAAGGATAATTTTCCCCCATAAATCATGAATTTTAAAGCGTAATTTTGTCCGGCAAAAGCATGAATTTTTAGAGCCTAACTTTTTCCGGTGAAACCATTGATTTTTAGCAATAAAAAGCACAATTTGACTTTCCCAAACAATAATAGTGGTAATAAGACATTGACATTGATAATAGGCATAAACCAAAAGATGTTTATCTATATGTGTCAGGACTTACCATTGATGATTAAAGCTACCCGGAAGGCCTCGGGGTAGTTGGCGTCAAATAATTGCACCATTTCCCGAGTGATGACCAGAACTGTTCAAAGGTAAATTATTGTTGGGTTTAATTCAGTTCTTAATTTGCCGATAATTATGGCTATATACAAGAATAATTACGAAGAGTTAGATCCATATAGAATAAAATAATAATTAGAATACATATGCACGTATTAACATAAAAACGCTGGGTTAATGCGTTTAAATAGTTTAATTACCATCCTTGGAAGTCATTTGAACCAAATTAAATCCTTTGACGTCCATCACAACGACAAATTGGGGAATGTACTGATTCGGAGGGACACTCCATCCCGCAAGGAATTCCTGATAGACCTCAAACCGTTTGATGAGCATCTGGATGTACGCGGAGCGCAGAGGCCCGCAAGCTGCCTTCCGGACATCCCAATGACCCACCGGGGTCACGACCACTGCAATAAAAATTAATTAAATTAAATGTCAATGTTATTTCGTATTTAATTCCTGTTTCATATTTAGTTATATTTAACTATATTTACAGAAAATACAGGGAGTTTCTAAGAAAACGTCTTCCAAGTAAATTCTAAATGAACATTTCTAAGGAGATTTTTCTATATGCAGATTTCCGATATTATAAATGATAATTTTCAAATTTTTAAATTTTTTAAATCATTGTATTTTTGAATATTATTAATGAATTTAAATAATTTAAATTTAGTTTTTTAAAGGAATTTTTGTGTAGTAAATGTCCGACGACTCACCCACAGTTCCACTTCTATCCGGTCCACAAAGCTTCACAGGATACTCATTCTCCAGTTCCAGGGGAATGTGCAGATCCAGGAGGTGATCAATATCCTTATCTAATCTCCAGTCAATACACTAATTGGAAATGTGTTTAAAAAAATAGAAATCAATGATAATAAATTTACTGAAAGGCCCCATACAGAGAATATTTATACGAAAAATAAATATGGAAAACATAAATACAATAAATCAACAAAATAATACAATAAATAAATGAAAAAAATAAATACAAGAAATAAATGAAAAAAATAAATACAAGAAATAAATGAAAAAAATAAATACAA
>JAQGBT010001855.1:0-28171 GCA_034698585.1 Disparrhopalites patrizii | reverse complement strand
TAGCCTCTCCGTCATTTCCATCTCACTGGTTGATTGACATTTGGAATATACCTAACGTATTTTCTAGTATAGTATTTCGCCATCCCTATTTTCCCTTTGTAGGAACTGACTGAAGGTGACCGTACGAATTATCTATTCCTTAGGCATTTTCGTTGTAGTAATACATAAGTTACACCGAGTTTACAGGATCGAAGGGGACAAAATCAGTAAATAAATGACATTTTGGTATGTGAAGAAGAGTCAGAATCAGAAGGCGAGATAACATGGAGTTGTCCTAGAAAGGGTTAACATCTTCTCTATATGTGACTTTTTGACGTTGCGGGTGCTATGAAAATAACTTTACTTCTCTATAGCATCCCCCACGAAAAAAAAATGCCTGTAGAGATAAGGGTTTCACCTCCAGTCTGAGTGATTTTGTGACAGGGTAGGCTGTAATGTATTGAGCCTAAACAATATGCTCTAATACCGTGAACTTCCATCACCTTTTGTATAGCATAATGGATTTGCCTCCGTTCTGTCTTGAAGGTGAAGGTTCCCTTGTAGGATTATAAGGGGCTTGAATCAGCAAATTAAATTTAAATACTGAAAGAGTAGGCAACATAATGTTCTGTTATACCTTGCCTGTTGGCATTATAGTGCACGCAATTTCCCTGGCAAAATGTGTCTTATAGTGAAACTTGAGAAGGAAAAGACGAAAATATCACTTCTATGATAGAGTTAAGCAAAACACTCGGTGTTCAAGGTGAATAGAAATTTCAGAATTCCATTGTTTTAAACGCAGAAATCGGGAAATGTCATCATGGGGTAGTCTATAGAGAAATAGAGATAGTTTTAGGCGACAAAAGTTTAAATTACGAAAAAAACAACACGCGGGCGACTGAGGGAGGGACTGACATAGTTGTGACGAGAAGGGGAGACAGAACCATAAAGGCTTACTATATACGACAGGAAGCGAGAGGTATGATCATTGATTGACCGGGAGAATCTTGGAAAAGGCGACAAGAGAACGACTTAGACAAGGAGACACATAAAGAGATGCAGATAGGGAGACAGAGAGACATGTGGGTTTTAGAAAGAGACTCCGAGAGAGTGCGGTAGAGACAGAGAGATATTCGTGTAAAAAAAGAGACAGAGACAACTATGGAGGAAGAGAAGGACATGAGTGTATATGCGCGTAGAAAGGAATGAAAAGTTTTTAGAGAAGACGGTGACGCTGTTATCGTTTACCTCTTCAGCGATAGTGAGTAGAAAGTATGGTGTCAGTTAATGGACAGAAAAAAAACACATACACAGAGTACGAGAGTACTCTCATGTTCTACCCGGATGCCATTCCATTACCCGCCTATCTTTTTCTCCCCCCCCCACACAACACAGGAAAGTTCATTTTCCATTTTTTACTCCCACATTGTACGAATTTGGACCGAAAGACAGAGAATTCTAGAGGGTTTTGTGTGCATGAATTTTTTTTTCAGTTCGGTATCCGTACTTTTTTTTTTAAAAAAAAAGATTGTATTATGCATATGTTTTTTTTCTTCGACTGTCTGTTCAACTAAGGCTTTTCCCTTATTTGTTGCCAGGAATGTGTGGTATGTGTACAGAGAAGAAGGAGTTTGTATACAAATACACCTATGTAACTATGTATATGCTGTGAATGGTAGTACCAAAAGGGGTGGGAAAGATAGAAAAAAACACTAAATAAATGCCGTGCCTGTACATGTTCACGAATGAATGAACGTTGTTTTGTTTTTGTGTCGTCGTTGTTATTGCAGACATGAGTTCAAGCTTTTGCACCACGCCCAGCTTTCCTGCCACCGCCCTGAATCACCATCATCATCACCACCATGCAGGGAGTTTGCATCATCACAATGGCGGGTCTGGCGGACATCATCATGGAGGGGGAGGAGGAGGTGTTGGAAGTGGTGGTGGCGGCGGTGGGATCGTGTCCGGCACGGGTCATCATCACCACGGCATGATGGTGGGCACAGGGAATCCATCGGTGGGCTTATCGGCAGCGGCCGTCCTTGACACGACCTGCTTCTTGGGCCCTGGCTGGACGCCTGCCGGAATCAATGAAGCTCGGGAATGTGTGAATTGTGGAGCAGTGTCCACTCCTCTTTGGCGACGGGATGGCACCGGACATTACTTGTGTAATGCCTGTGGACTCTACCATAAAATGAATGGGATGAACCGGCCGCTTATCAAACCTTCACGGAGAATGGTAAGCGACAGAGAGAGACAGAGGTCATTTTCTGAAAGAATGTATGCATTATATAATACTTCCATTAAATTGTTTGTTGAAAAGGAGAGGGATAATAGTTTACCCATCCGTTTAAATACCTTTGCTGTTAACCATGTCGTATTTCTCGTTAGACGCTCTTTTCCTAGGCGTACGACTATGTAACTTCAAGTCCCTTTAATCACCCCAGGAATTTCTGTGTCTGCCCATACATACGTTGTCTGCCAAAGAGAACATTGTTTGGGCATTTCCAATCCAAATCCCGTAGACGTGAAAGTGTATGAAACAACTCGCTTATGTTTTTCCGAAATTTACTATTCGTATTTTCAGTGCTTGTATGCTGTATTTGTCAATCGTCCCAAGTTCATATTTGAGGGGAAATGGTTCTTTCTGAACGTTTTAAGTTCAAGAATAAAAAACAATGTGTTTCCAATAAATTAATCCTTTTTAATTAATGAACCTCTTTAAAATTACGTTTTCAAATTATTTGAAACATTTTCTTTCAAAAAGTAAGCCCATTTCCCATGAATTTTGCTCATTACAGTCTTTCCTATTGTCCCATGGGCTATGACTCATCATCCGCTTGATTTGCTTTCCCCGTCGCAAGAGGATTTTATCCAATGTGTATATAGATATGCCGTCCTTGTTCGTTGAAATTACAAATGTTACAGAATTTTGCTTTTCAATTAGGACTTATTATTAAACTTGTTTTACTATACATATTCGAGATTTTGAGAGAGGTGTGGGATTTACACAGTCAGCCCTTTTCAGGTCTTTTTTTTTGGTGACTTTGTATAATTTTCACTCTCATTGGAATCCCACGTATGCATGCTTGTAGTGCTTATTATTCCTTTTACTTTCTATGTTGAGTGGGATTCTATGTGATAGCAATGGGAAAGGGATTTTTTTGTGTAAATAATAAAACCCCTCCATGCATATTATGTATAGAAAACAAACAGCTAAGTGTTGTGGGGGGAAAAGGAAAAGGGTATAATAGTGTGTGTATAATATAAAGATAACGTTTTGTGTGTCATGTGTTCTGTATAATGTGTTTGATTCGGTGTGGTGGCTGGTTTTGTTGTAACATTTTCTAGGCGACGTCGAGACGACTGGGCCTTTGCTGTACAAATTGTGGCACCAACACCACCACTCTGTGGCGGCGGAATAATGACGGTGAACCGGTTTGTAACGCGTGTGGCTTGTACTTTAAACTCCATGGAGTGAACCGACCTTTAGCCATGCGAAAAGACGGGATTCAGACGAGGAAACGGAAGCCGAAATCCAAAATCTCAGCTGCTGCCAAGAGTCTCATTGCCCCTCATCATCATCACCACCACCATCACAACAATGGGGGTAGTAGTGGTGGAGGGAATACTAATAGTGTCACCGGCACCACCAATCTCAATGGGAATCATCTCATTTCACCCCATCATATGAGTCCTCATTGAAGCTATGTAGTTTACGCATAAAGGTTTATTAATATACACATAGGTACACACATACATATTATAGGGTTAGCTATCAATTCTTACAATTGTATGTATATGACTAGAAAAGATTTTTTATTTGTTTTTATTTGTAGTAATAGCTATATTGTTACGTTAATTTCTTGCACACCCTTCCGTGCTTTCCATATTCATCGTGTTGAAGTCTATTATGGAAGTACTTACATGACTGTATTGATACCGAGGTTTAATGTATTGTGTGCTAGTAACTCAGTATTTGGCGTAGATTTGTTAGATGTTAGTTTATTCAGTTACTTTCTAGCGTTATGCGTACGAAGTAAGTGCATATGCAATATGCATAGGTATATATACATAGGTATATGTATTATAAACCGGTGTTTAATTTTTTGGAGCTCTGTCCATGTACGTTAATTGTATCCCGTGACAGAAGCTATTTGATTTCAAAGAAGAATTATTATATACCTACATTGTGTGTATAATATGTATCTCGATTGGTGTGTTTAACCATACTATAATAAAATATTATGTTACGCACCGTAAACATTGAACGAACTGTATCATTATAGAAATTTAATGTAATTTTCACTTCAACCTGGTTTTATAGTACGTTGGTTATAAATAAGTTACAATTATTATGTTGAAACAAATGTGCAATTTGTACAGACATACTCGCTCTACCTTGCTCCGTTTTGTCCCCGTGATCATTTTCCTTTAATGTTGCAATATATTAAAGACAAAGAGTGTAAATATAAAGAGTAAGCTCATAGTTATGTATTGGCCAATTATTGTGAACAAATACATACACCCATATTGCTTTAAAAAGCAAGGTATATTTTGAGTATTTTGTTGTAGCTTAACACAATAATACCAAACCACTGAAAATAAGAATCACTAGTTGTCGAAAAACTCACGTGAATTTATTCTAGCTAAATATTAATACTTCTGTATGTATGATGATGATGGGATTTGGTGTATATTTTCTCGTTTCTTTTTGTATGTATTTATTTATTTTATGGTGTTACTGCGTGTAACTGTAAATAATCGAAAATGCAAATTTGTAATAATGTCAGTCCCCGTATAAATATAAAAGACAATAAAAAAGCTGATTGTCAAGTTTTTATGAATATTCAGGTACATTACGTTTGCCAGATACTAATTACGAATGTAGACGATGTGAACACATTTATAAAGAGAAATAATGTTTGGTAATTAGCGTAGGATTTGGTATTCATAACAAGAACTGTGTGCAACCCATTATACGTACTGTGAAGACTATCAGTTATTCATCTTTAGTTTCGGTTCAATCATATTCGTGTTTATATTATTTTACTGTAATAGTGTATACACTATAAGGTAAAAGTGTATATTTACACAAAAAGGATTTGCTTTAAATATAGAAGCGTTTTTGTTTAGCATAAAAGTATTACTATTTGAATCACTCAAAATTCACGCTGATCGAAGGTACTGTGTAATAGTAATAAGGCAATAGGAGTAACTATATCTGTACTTGTAATATAAATTCTGAATTAATAAATTTCTGATCTTTGTAATTGTATAGCATGTGTAAGTAAATGTGATGTGAATTTGTTTGTAAAATGTGTACGTGTGTACTGAAAATGTTTTAACAGAATGATTCAATACCATCTCAAGCGAAGCACAACCGTAAATTTATTTAACACTTAATTTAGTTTTTGGAAACTTTGTGGGTCCGTTGAAAATGTTGTTGTACATTTTCTCTAATTTACTGCATACATCATTACTATTTGTGTACAATAGATATACTATAATTATGATTTACATAAATCCCAATTTCAGACTGTAAAATGTATACTTTTACCCGTATTTAATCCGATGGTATTCGTTGGCGCTTGGAAGTGCGTTTTATTTTGTAAAAAATAACTTGTTAATTTTAAAAGTATCATACCAAATAATGTTCCCAATACGAATTTTATGACAGTGTATAGTTAAGTGAGTTAGTATAAGATATTCTTTGTTTATCACGAAGTTTGGTCTCATACAATTAGCTTTTTGGGTGCATCACTTGTGTGTATGCAGTAGTATTTTATTTATTAAAAAAATGTTGCCCAAAATACTTAATACAAGAGCAAAGCCGTTTAAATGTTATACGAGCAAATGAAGTAGAAAATGACTCAATTTAGTCGTCAAAACTTTCTCATTTTCTTTCAGTTCTTCATTTGGTGACAAAACTCAGAAGTATTTTCTTTCTCATCTGAGTGTCAGTATTTATGGACGCGGTAGTAATGTGTGTATTTAAATTTACCTGTTAAACATAAACGAAACAAAAATCTCCCACACTCAATGCAAATACCCGAAGAAATAAAGGTAGAAAAAAATGTACATAGAATACATGAGTAAGTGCAACATTGTAAAAGTGTTAAGTGGTTGTGTTTAAAAAAAACAACAAACGGGTCGTTTAGGTAAAAAAAACAGTTTCACCCTACCAATGTACACAAGAGGAGAAAAGTGGCTGTAAAACAGCGTTGTAATGAGGATGAAGGAGAAGAAGAGAAAACACATGCCGAATCGGATTCTTTTGATGGTGTAACTTTTTTTTTCTGAGATGAACCCAACTGATCTGGACATGTATATGTAAATTTTTAAGCCTATTACTGCTACTCACACTACTGCTACATTTGTTTCCTTCGTGTAGCTTTTTATCCTTTTTTCACCGCCGTTTCTGTTTGTCCAGTTTCCCTTTCTTCACCTTTTGACGCACCTCATATGTTCTCTCTGACTTGTACCGTAAACTTCATTAATATCCTCTCTGTTTTTCGGTAAAAATCGGATTGTTTTCCTTCTCAATTTCCCTTCATCGTCCTGTTAGCTGTTTCTCTCCCTTTCTCTTTACATTCCCTCTCTCTTGTCTGACTTTATTTTCGCTTTCATCCTTCCTTTCTCCAAATCTTTTTATAACATTTGTCCTTTAAACAATAACTAATGCGTCCTATTCATGTTATTTCGTAGTTGTAATATAATTATATTGACGAAGAAAATAGGTAGTTCAGTGTTAGTACATACCTATAGCAAATGCATAGGGTGAGGCTAGAAATACTAAAAACTTGAAGATACTTTTATATAGAGCATACACATTTTATTGATATCGTATTTGTCCTAGACTGGTAAAATACAAACTACGGATACAAAAATCCTTTATAAATAATACCAGCGATTAAGTATATACAAGTAGGAAATATAAACCATACACTTTACAGTATAATAAACTATTTTGTTTTGTTTTCAAAATGTGTTGTGTAATAACAATTTGTTTGCATGTATGTATTTATTTTTTAAAAAACTGCATCTGGGTAAATTGTTTCAAAGTAAGTGTTTGTTTGTTTTAGGTCCGCCACGCGCTGTCTTTATGCATATAAGAGCCGCATTATACAATGTAATCCCTCCCTGCCCTCAAGCCGTTACACTTTCCCTCTCCATACATAAAATGTGAGAGGAAAAAAGGATCGTGGTTTATGTTCAGTTCAATTACTTACAGGCATAATAAGCCCATTTTTTGGGAAGAGCCGTCTTTACCAAGTGCTTTTCAATAAATAGGGGGAGAAATGCAATAAATTCACTTGCCAAAAGTCCATTAAACATTTTTTGGGGGTGAAATAGCTTTCTATTTTTTTTCAGCATTATTGGCGCAAGCGTTCTTCCATAGGTCGAGGTACGTCTTATCATCTGGTTATTGTTAACGCTACAGATGCCTTTTAAAACTGACAAGAGGATTTTTTTTAAATTTATTCCTAGCATAACCTGACAGGCTTTACTGAAATGGTGAGAAAGCTGAATGATTGAAGCAAGGCAAAGAAGAAGACGTTTGGAACACCGCGGGTGAACACAGCAAAACACATTGCCGTCAGTCTTTGCCCCCTTAAATATGCTGAGTTCTTCCTTAACCCTTTCTTTTCCCATTCCTTTTTCACTTTGAAAATCATGAATTATATTTTCAATTTTCTTGATTTTGTGACAAAAAAATATAAGAAAGGTGGAAATAATAATTTATATGCTAACTAAATGCACCAATTAATACCGAAGACAGTTTATCTCTGTTCCTCAGAGCAATTAGCTCTGCATAATCCTCATCACCGGAAATGAAAAATCCTTTTGTGCCGTGAAGTATATTGCTGTCCGCCCTGCGCCATCTCGCAACGAAATCTTGCCTCAAAAACGTTTCTCTTTCGCTTCACCTGCTGGGGTGCACTGCAGAAATAAATTAGGTATGCTCACAAGCTACAAGCCAACAAGTCAACTTGTTTGTTCTCCAGCAAGAACTAAATATGGTAAAATTAAAATCGATCACATATTAAAATAAAATTCAAAATTAACGTTTCATATTTGACTGTATTGCGTATTTTGTTCACACATTAACTATAATTTGTAGTGAATAATTTTTAATCATAGACACAGCCAATAAGTTTAAGTTTTGATTCCAACTAAAACATAAAGGATTCCCACAAAATGGAGGCTTAGGCTTATTTAGTAGTAATAATTACGATAAATAATACCTATTTATTCAGTCCCTTATTGGCCTAAACCGCTATAACTGTGTCTTTAATATAATATATAATTGTCTTTACATTCCGTGTAATTAATTAATACAAATTACCTACTAACATAATTTTTTTTAAATCAAAATGAAAAATACAAAAATTGATTTGTCTACGACCACATTAATTTTTTAGTAAATGAGATTCTTCCTGGCTTGCTTTGAAACCAATTCGTTCCTGGTTCCAACCAATTCAGTTCAAACCAGATGCTATTTCGAAGTAGACATAATTTGGCTTGAATTGGCAATACATTTTCAAAATAATTTTGTGTGAAACCATAAACAGTTCCCGCTAATGACATTTATGGGTACTAAAAAGACTTACTCTTACCCGCAAAAAAATGGACATAACAATCCCTCCTAATTTGCATAGCCTTCACAATAAGTAACGTAATATGGTACTTAAAAAAAGGGGGTTTAACTTGTCCCACTACTAATTGGAAAAAAAAAGAACTTGGGAATTACGAAAATTTTGGGAACAAATTGGCCAATGTCACGCAATTGTCGCGTATTACCCCTCTCATTTATTATTCCAACCCAAGTTCATACAAAAAATTGAGAAGGTTTCCCACCTTCACTAATAGTGGCACACATATTAGGTACATATGGGGCAAAGTGTAGAGTTGTAATTTGTAATCCTTTAATAAATAACTTAAAAACAAGAAACGAATTCATGTTGAACAGAACCTGATGAAACGTGCTGGGCTCGAAATCACTACATTTTATAACGCAATGGGCATGATGCAAGTTCATCTGATAGTAAAGTCTTACATATATAGAATTGGGTTGTTTCAGCAGCTAAATTTTCTGGTTAATAACAATTGAAATAGTTGCACTTTTACTCGTGCAGCTACGAGTCATTGGGTTCATAATGGTTTCATAATTGCCCTTTGAGCGCATTATAAAATCACTTCCCCGTCGTTGCTTTATAATGATCAAATGAACTTTGGAAGAAAATACGCAGACAATAATGGCAAGGGCTAATTGTAAGATTTGAAGAAATAGTATTGAAAACACTTGCGGCTTTGCCTAGTTGCCATTTAACATCATAATTTTTCCGCAACATTTGTGCTTTTCGTCAATTTCACATCAATTTCGCCGAAGATCCACAGTCGAGTAGGAAAATATTTAATTGTGTCCACTGATGCAGATATTGTCGTGTTAGAGAGATGGAACCTTGGTATCACAAAAAAATAAAGACAACAACAATTTAACCCTTCACCACCGAATTTCCTAACATCTAACAGACATATATGCGACAGAAAAAATAACAAAGTTTTCTGACTTACAATTAGCCAAGAAATTTCAAGACTATGTTCTCCCTTGGATCAAACTAATTAGTGGTATACATACATGTACGTACTTAGAGATAGACGTTAATATGGAGGAAATTATCGTGTACAACGTACAAATACAAAGCTTACATAATACAAAACCTTCCCTCAGCAGTAAACAAACCCTGAAAGACAAGAACCTGATTGAATTTTTCCCAATATTATTCACCTACTTCCTACTATTCCTACAGCATGACATTACAAGCATACCAAATTAAAAGATTCTGATCTGGTGCAACGTCATAAGAAGCAGTAATTTTTTTTTTGCAGATTTTATGACATAATCTCATATATAGGTGAACCATTCCTCCTAACCACAACCCTTTCATGCGTTACGACACTGATGTCTCTATTATTTCCCGTCGGAGCATATCATGTTATTGTCAGTAGTAAGCAGTAAGCAGTGCTAAGCACCATTAGCATAAAATAAGGTGAGAACGTATTCCATATTACTACCGGCAAAAGGGAAGATAAATGTTACTAAATAATCAATTCTAATATCTGAAAAAAATATACTGATCATAGTGTTACACACGCACACTCAATTATTATTTGTGTCGAAAAAAAAAACAGCGAAACAAAACTTCCTCCTTCATTACATGCCCAGGACTCATTCAAATACACTTTAACATTTATATACATTTCCTTTCTTTTTTCCGTTTGAACACAAACACCGCTACAATTTGTTGTCGTCTATTCCTTTATTATTCCGCTCTTGTCCTGAATGTGATTCCCTTATACACTTATGTGTGGGGAATCACTGATTATGATTCCGTGTGAAATTGAATAATTTGCTCCAAGACAAAATGGTCAAATAGTTTCTATTTGCTTTGGGGGAAAGGTGAGAAATTTTTAAACAAGTGCTTCTCATTTGTCTCTGGATGTGTCTTTGAGGAAAGTATGGGAATACACTGAAAAAAGTGTTTGTTTTGCTATAAACACAATTGTTGAGTTAAAAGACTGTACCAGCAGAATTATTCTTCTGAAACTTCTGATTGTCAGATGTGTGTGACTCCTTCAAAACAAATTGAGTTTCTCGTTCAACGCGACGGAATAGCATTTATCTTCATTAACAGGAAATGGAAGTGGCCAAGTGGCTTTCAGTTGATATCTTTTTAGAGAAAAAATACATGAACACACGAACAGTTCCTTCAACAATTTATACACACATATTGAATGAAAATAACAAACGTTCAAACGTTTCTGTCTTTGTTCAAGCCTTATGAATTAAAATTGACCCATCCGCATCAAAGGAAGGCCAGTTTCCCAAAATTTCAATAAGGATACAAGGAAAGGCGTAATCTTGTTCATGCCAAATGCATTTCTTCCATATTTGATCAAACCTATATAAAAAATAGCACAAACAATGTTCAGACAGCTTTTCATATATACATAAGACTTTTTTTTGCATAAATACAAACGTTTTTTTTATGTATAGCATACATATTACGTATATGAATATTTCGGAAATAAATTACATAATCTAACCCTTTGATCACCCATCACCCATGTAGACGCCCTCAAATCCGTAAGCTCTCTTATGGAATACGCGTGTAGACACTTTCCGTATACTGTACTTATATGTATAACACTCTGCGCATATTATATTTGTTGTAATTTATTTCCCTACCATTATTTTGTACTCATCTTGTCACAACTAATCACAGTGGCTTGCTTGAAATCATTACACTTGAGCATTGAAATAGTGGTCTCTGAGAAAGTCCATATACTACCAAAATTATATAAATCTGTATATATATATTATATATACAAATACATACACCTATATAAGTACACAATGTAATAATAACAACTTCCTCGTGACTTTCAGTTCAAAAGGGACTTGTGCAAGTGCAAAAACATTGGGATATGAACGCAAGAGACAACTTATGTCTTCTACACACGAAATATTTAAAAAAAAAATCATATTATTCAATAATAAAAAAGAAATACAGTATACAGAAGGAAAATGGAAAGTATATAGCACATGCTATAACACAAACCAGTTTTTTTTGTTTTGCAGGGATGCAGCAAGTCCCGTCGAATATTTGGTTTCGTCACTGGCATGTTTTGATTTTTTTTTTCTTGTAAAAGGAAAGGTCCTACGGGAAGATTACACACCGTTCTTAAATAATCCTATAAAGATTTACAAAGAATTTGTACTTTATACAGGATCACAAAACGACGAAAGTGTTTGACAGAACTTTTTTTCCCATTCACATACCAACATGAGGAGAGAATTAATACATTATTATTATTGCAAGTGGTAATAATAGTAATAAAATTACATAACACATCAAGTGTATCCCCAAAAAGGGGAACAAAAGGAAGAAGACTTATTAATTGAGGGAATTCAGCCGGTGGCGAAATTACAATGACACAGGAGGAAACACCATCGACAAAATGTTAAATCACAGTTTCATACTTACATACTTGGCTTAATTCCTCTGCCCTTCCTTTTCTTCTTCCTCAGTTACGCAATGACATTTTCCCCCATTAAATACGAGGACGAAGCATCCTTTTAAGTTGCCTCGGGAGACGAAACCAGACAGCCTCCTCAGTAAATGAACTCCCTCCAAAAAATTTCTATTTTTAAACATGTATACACTTTTAACTATCCTCAGAGACTTTTCATCATTAAGGCTCGTCTTTATTGGGGGGGGAGGGGGAATTGCAACATTCGAAATGACGTGCGGACGTCGTGCAAAAATGCACGTAACTTCAAATGACTTCAAAAACCTACAAAATACCGCTATACCGCATACGTACTTTAAATTTTTATTTAATTGAAACTATTTTTATTCCTGTGAAATCATTTTCTCACTGCCATTCAGTTTTGCTAAAATGAAAAACATTGACTATTCTTATCATTGAAGCCTTGGAAAAGCAAAGATCCCTAAAACAGTCACAAAATTAATTGCAAATTATTTTCGTCAGAAATACTATGTAGCTATATACCTATATATGTATATGAAGGATCTGGAAACAAAAGAGTTCTTTCCAAAATTTTAAAATTCAGGGTTTTTCCAGGAAAGTTTTCATTTTGTTCTGTACACACGTATCACTGTGAGATGCCTGCAATAATCCTCTCGCTAATTTTTCTCACAATCAGTGCTAAAACTACGTCTCTCCACGGGAAAATGCGAATCTAAAAATTTTGGGAGATTTTAAAAAATTGCAAAGGATGTGGTGACTAAATTATAACATGAGTTTTCCATTCAGGGTTTTTACTAAAAACGTTTATCCGTGCAATATTTAATTTTCCATTTTTTTTTAATTAGTAAACGGGATTTTTAGGGAAATTACTATAATGGTAAAGGAAAGTAGTCAAGATGCTACAATTTTATCGTAGTTTGGTTTGTTTCTGTAGGATAAACTTCAGAAAGATGGTTTTTCAGGTGCAAAAGGGCTAAATCCCACATTTCGAATTCCTTAAATTCGTCATAATTTGAAAAAATATGGGAGACGGATTTTGAAGCACGTGAATACAAACACACCAGTACAAGCTCTTAAATTAGCTAAAAAAATATACAATGAATTTTGCAGTATTTTAACTGAAATGGTTTTTTGCTTCTCCTGTAAAATTTAGTATTGTGGTCTTAACTCCTTTGGCCTCCAAACCCTTCATATATACCTACAGACAAGTGTGTTGATGCTAATCACGTAAGTGCATGGATTTCTCTTTCAACCATAATTAATCCAACATTAAATTCGATCATAATTAAAGGAAAATTAAGAAACCTTCTGGAAACATCCAAGATCACGAGCACGACTGATTTACACAAGAATATGAAATCAGCAATCATAATCCTCCAGCAAAAAATAGTGTAACCAATGAAACATTGGGACAAAAATTTAACCATAACTGAATTAAGCCACTTTCGTAATTATTAATATTGCTAACCGCCAGTTTCAATCCAAAAATTGGTGAAAAAAACGGAATGATATTAGTATGTACTTGTTTCTGTTTCTTCCCTTTGCAACCTTGCATGTATTTTTTCCCCAGCATAAAATTCACACGGTCAGGAATTTGAATTAAAAAACGATTACGGTTGACAGTATTTGAGATATAACCAAGCATGATATTGTTGTGTGATATAAATCAGAATGATAATTACTAGGTATAACATTAAAAGGAACAATGTTAAATAACAGGATAACAAGCGTATCTAACCAAGCGTGCACGGTTCCCATTCATTTCAAAGATGATATACATATATTTTTTTTAAATACCACACGACCAACTAGGTGCATAATGCTCCCAAATGATTACAAAATTTTCTGTCCTTCTTCTGATGGTAACACAAAACATTTTTCCGACTGCATTCGTCTTTGCTGTACTGTATATAGGATAGTCTAAAGAAAAAAAGAGTGCAATTAAATTGAAGCTCGTGAAGCTCATTTATGATGGTATACACAGCTCAAGGGGTACAAAACGTAACAATAAAAGTGGTTCGACTACAACCTATACCAAACAAGTCAACGTGGGCCAAAAGTAGGTTACTATTATGACTATTTACAAAGGAAATAATCATCATCTTGCATGCATTTTTGTTTGTATAAGTAATATATAAATACTTAAATACATATCCATACAACGGAATATTGTATGAAGGGAGACGCATTCAAAAATATATGAACCACACCAAAGACATGACTACATGCAAGTACACCTTCACTATAAAAAAAAGGCGACTGGCTTATAACAGGTACTAGTTGAAGCATCTACCACACATGTAAAAATATTTTTTATGGTTTTACCAACACCTTCAAATGGGTGCATACTGCTAAAAGGGTTAAGCGAATTTTACTCTCATCCTCATCATTGTAATGAAATGGAAATGAATGTGCTAACGGATCTTTTTTTTTGCTTACGCGTACATGCATACAAAAAAACGTTGCAACAGATAGTTTCAAGTTGAATATCTTCAGATCAGAGCGTAAAGAATGGATGACGAACAGAATTGACTCAACTTCATCTTTTTCATTTTGGATTTTCCCAGGAAACTTAAACAGCTTCATCACTAAAGCACCTTCGTCCACGATTTTTGGATCTTTTGTTTATAAGCCTGCAAAAATAACGAAGATGAAAAATATTACATAAAGCTTCTAGAAACTTTAAGGTGGTTTAAGTCCACAAAACATTTGCCATTCATATTTGGAACGTATACACGATTTTTTGGCATAAATGATAATGGTGCAAAATACTGTAATCTTTATTACAGCTATTGCGACTGTTCAAAGGTTATAAATAGTCCTGCTTCAAAGCATGACAGGAAGCCCAGCTGCAAGTGAAAGATTGGGAGGGAAGGAAGTCAGCAACCGGGAAATGACACGTTCAAAGGAGTTACAAAATTCAAAGAGAATTCGATAATTAAATTGCACACTCTAAAGAAAAGAATGTCAGAGATGGACATTAATGCTTAAATACACATATTATACATATAGCAAAGCTGTTGATATAAAAATGACTAAAAGTTTTTAATTCAGGTTCACCAATCAAAGACAGAAGGTGTCATAATAGTATGAGCTTCCGTTTCCCACCTGCAAACATCATTATTACAAAATATTACTCATACATGATCCGGAAAGATTTCTTTGTCAGCTATGGAAAAGGTTATTGGGTAGACACACGTAAACTCTGGGGGACGCAAACAAAACAAAAATAATGATTCTTTTGTCTCATAATTCAAAGGAATTTAAAAGTAAAATGCACGTAAAAATACTTATGTCTCTAGACCTTCGTAATAGCATGTGTATTTCTACAGTTCTGCAGCAAAAGACGTACAAAGGTTTCAATGGATTGGTCACGACGTCATCAATTGTATAACATTGGTGCATGCATGGGTGGCAAAAATAACTACATTTCACCGAAAATTATAATATTTACTTTTACTTGCATTTGAAAGGAAGTAAAGATTCCGGCTGCCACACACACGCATCCTTCAGGGGAAACTACAAGAAAAAAAAACAGAAGTCGCTAGATAATTAAAACAATCACTAGAAAAAACTCATGATGATGAAAGGGAGAAGCAAAAAATATAAATACACAGATTTTGCATATGCATACAGAGTGCAGAAGACAAAAGACATTTAACTGAGGATAAAATTACTACTCAATTGCATAGAGACAAAAAACTATGCCTACCTATATACATAACATATGTATATAGAAATATAAGGGCTAATAAAGCGTATACATGTGTATGTATATATATACATTACGTTTAGCGTAATTCTACTATCTACAATAATATACATATATACCTACCTATTTTATTACTAAAGTAAAGTCTACAACACTGAGAGGAACAATGACTATGCACAAAAATTAAAATTAACATTGTCATGCTTCCGTAGGCCGGACAATTACACAAAGGGATTTTCAACACTCTTGAATTACTTTACAAAGGCTAAATTGATAGCTTCTTATTACTTTTCAAATAAACATCCTCCACAGATCTGAAATGGATAAAATCAAATTATTTTTTGCAAGACTAATTATGAACCTCTAAGTTTTTTTTGCTCCGTGGATCCATTATTCCCCAGATGAAAATGGATTGCGACCAGGTAAACAAACCGGAACCGTGGACGGTGGATCAAATTTTTCGTGGATCAAATAAGATGAAAGACGGAAGGATTTTTGCATTCCATTTCCTCACAAATTTTTACATAATTGTAAAGATTTGGCACGATAATAATACGCATGCATTAGAGATCGCAATACTAATTGCATTTTAAAAAAAGTGAATTGAATAAGAAGATTCTCTTTACATAATTTTTCTGCAATTTCCCGTCGTTTCTCTTCCGTTTAATCTTGCTTTACCATGCACACTTCCCATCTTCACATTTCCATTTGTTTAATGCGACAGACATTGGCATTATCCCACGTTTATATAGATACACATGTATATACACATATATACCTCCGCCGTTTAACACGGAAGTAGTGTCATCCACCGGGGAAAAAGATTGCCGGCGCGTGAATTACAATAACATCCGCTGTATATAGTGTGTATTAAACTGAAATTGAAAATGGTTAACAATTTCATTGTGCCAATCGTTCAAAATTTGTTTTTTTACGGTAATGCCTCAAAAATTATACATCACAGTTTAACACTGACCCGCTTAAACCCACCTAAAACTAGAGATAAAAAACAAGGTATTTACACATTCAAATGTTTCACCTTCTGATGTAATTATTATAGAAACCATACACTGAAAAGCATTACACTCGCATTTGTTTCAAGCTAATTCGAATCAGAATAAAAACGATCAACGCCAACATAAAAATTATCATCACTAACACACGGCCCCGTGATTGTGTACCTCATTCAAATACATTTAAATAGTTAATTTACACCACGAGGTCAAAAATTGTACCTTCAGAAAATGGGAACAACACTAAAATAATTTCCCAGCTAGCCTTTAATGTCTAACCGATATTTTGCAATCCACTTTTAGCAATATATTCATATATTCCTATACAAAATATCGATTGAGTTAAAATTATTTTAGTAAATATTTTATCTGCCCCATGTAATATTTTTTTTTACAGTTGTTCTTATTTCGTAACTTATCTCAGATTATCCTTCAACCCTCCACCCCGGCCATCATGAAAAATAGCACACGACTAATTATGCTTAATCTTACACATCGGTACCTTCTGGAACGGAATTACTTTTAATGAATTATTCTTAAAAATGGTAAATTTCTTCTAACGCTTCCTGACACTTGCACACATACAATTGTACTCCGGTCGGTACATACCTAATTAAAATCCCACAATATTAACGTTTGTTTTACTTGATTAACAATATCATCAGCAAAATGAAACTTGACTGCTCATCTTGGCTCAACTCGTAACGAATACATAAACAAGCAAAAGCGACTTGCATAGTATGGTTACGTATACCTGTCTGCAAACACAAACGTGTGCTTTGTACGTGTACAAAGGGCGGGCGATGATCATTACTGACCACAATAAAATGATTTACATCAGGGTGGGTCCTTTCCTTGTCTAAATAACTGAAATTATTACAAACATTTTTTTCTATTACTATTAACAGTTACTATTATTACTATCTGTATATATACGATCACAAAAACCAGGAAAAGACCAAGTAAACAGGGCACACCAAACAAAAGTCACGTAAGAAAGCCAGTATTTCAAATTAACAGGCAAAGCTTATTTTTAAAAAATATATAATTCTACAATATTCTAATATTTCCCTCATGTAAGTGCTTTCCTGTGTGATCGAGATGCTGTTCTTTGTCGTTTACTGGGGTCGGTAGACGCAAACTGTACTAAATTGAGTCGGAATGGTAATTAGCAAATTCTCGCAATTAGCAAATAACTGTTGAGAAGGATCGTAAGTTATACGCGTACACGATTTATAATGTTTTAAAAATTTGCATTGAAAGGTAGGGCTGTCATACGGCTAGTTATTATTTCCTTTACTGTCTTCCAATGATTAAACTATTAAACGGAAAGGAGGATAGGGATGGGGTGGATGAGGTTTGTGGGTTACGAATTTAGTGAAATGAGAGTGAGATGGCAAGGGTTACTGTTACTCTATTATTACTATTACACTAGAACTCACGCTACACACGGTACAAAAAACAATATCGTCCGTACTGCATGCGCTTTTTAAGAATCTTCAAAATTTCTCACAGGAAGATTATTCAAAATTTACGGCAGAGCCAACGATAAGGAAAAATTGTGAGAAAAGTGAAATACAAGGTTGTATTGCAGTAACGCAACATACCTAGGTAATTTACATAGATTTTGGGGCAATGCGTGAATGTTGTGTGTTTCTTTTTCCTGTACAAGATTTCTGCCCACCATGCAGAAGTGGTGTATCCTTCTTTCAACAATTGTACTACTATGCACAGGTATTGTTGTGATCCTTGCACACCGGCTCGCTGGTGCTATGATGTGGTTATTCATTCCATTCTACCCCTTTCCTTTCCTTTGTGGTCGACTTGTGTTTTCACTGAATAAAGTAACGTGTAATTACATACATACATTTTTGTGTTCATTCTTATATAAGTATTGCATTTCCACCTTTTCGAGAATGGTGTGTTAATATGGTGAGTACGTCGTACCTCTCTTTTAAGGTACATCAAACCAGCTAAAATCGTTTCAGTCATACAACAAACAAGCAAGAAGGTACACACAAAAATTTTTGCAGTGACTTTAGCGTAGAGAGGAGGTGGTAGGGATACTTCATTGACGTATTAATCTGTCGGTCTTCTTCACTTTTTAATCTTTTGTCCCTGTGACGTTAACGAGTTTTTTGTGTGGAGAAACCTGAAATAAAATATCACCTCACGCAATTCTTGTAATAATTTGTGGCGTCCGGAAAACATTCACGTGGATGTGTGGGGAAATATGCAACTGGAATAGATTGCTTTAGTGCAACTGGACACTTGTGACTACAAGGATAATTAAACAAGATAAATATAATTAATAAATATATAAACGCAAATTCAACGTGCTTTCTGTGCATGTTTACCTTATTATCATATGCACATATTGATATACAGAAAAGAAAGTTCTTACCACTAAAAGTGACCTGAATCACTAATCTTGGGTTTTCCGTCATCAATACAAAAACTGGAGGTGAACACCTGGATATTTTACAAGTGGTTAGACTTGCTAACGTGCAATCCTACGTGCATATTTTTTAAAGTTGTGTCAAAATTTCCAGTATGCTCTTGTGTGGTCAAGATTTATTGTAGTGCTGAATATAAAGACAAATTCCACACGAAAACTTATTTGCTTTACTTGAAGCTCACGCTTGTGCGCATTCAACTTTCACAACTGAGGATAGTCCTGATGTCCTAATTGAATCAAATAATATCGACAACAAAAAATTTAATAAATGAAGTTTTAGTGAAGAAAGCGACAAATATTACGTATTAACGATGGCTACCACTGCAGCTCCATTGTTCCTTTATCAAAACGCTCTCAGTCCCCTGTCTACTACCTTTTCATACGTGCTATTTGGGGTGATAGGTACATTTGCCAGTTTAATTACAACCTATCATACTCTTGACCTTCTTCAGGATCAGTTTCGGGCCTTTGGAGATGTGGAGGACACTTTTGACTTTGTGATAGGTGAGTGAGTATACACAAACGCTTCCCATAAAAACATTCGGAGACTCGTATAAACAAATGTCAGACATCTAATAACCCAGATACATATGAATATATGTATATGGGAGCAGTATGTAATAACAATACGAGTTAAATAATATTAATTCACATATTCACATGTTTTAGACACGCTAAAATGGTTAAGTTAAAGTTAGTAAACAATAAGTACATACTTATATATTATTTTAATCATCCGTAAAAATTGAGTCACCGTAAAAAGAGGATCCCCCAAGACATTAGCTTTAATTTCAAACCCCAAAGAATTAAAAGACATTATATTTTGCCCAACGTCATTCACCTGCCCACCCATTAATTTTACACGCTGCATCTCCTTTTTTGCCGGCGGTCAATCACTTTTCCTGTGTCCACAATGACGGCAATCACAAGGGGCGTTGAGCAACTCAGTTTTAACCAGACTGATCCCTTTTGATCCATCAGTTGCGTAAACCTGAGTGAGTATATAATCCATAATTAATGTTACAACCACAATAATCAGTTTGTAATTGATGCAGTTTTGTTGCCCAAATACTCAGGACTGCACTACCAAGATTACATACCCGCTTGAAATACACGATGGTTCTTTCCAAATAATTTACAATAATAGCCCGGCCTTTATATTTATACTGCAGCAATATACACAATCGATGGAGAATAATGGGACTAGTTACTCCAAATCATATAGACAAAAGTTGTCCAAGTCAGTTTATATATATGATAATTAAACACATGGTGAACACATGTCTTAGAGAGTGGAAAAAAATCATTGCGCTATGCACACATGTACGCACATACGAAGTCTATATACATACATGGGGTCAGAATATTACATCAGTGCACGAGTGCACGCCGGCTTATTGCATATTGCAAGTGTGCAGACAGTCTGTAGGAACATTTTCTGGTTTGTCGAAAGAACGTTGAAACTTGAAAATATTGCTGTGCTTCTCATTTGCACTGCTGTCTGATGAATAGAAGGAATAAACACAAAAAATAAGTAATCTGATTGTATGTATTATAGATAATGTACGTTGTTTGGGGTGGTAACACATGTAAACAGAAAATAATGGGTAAAAACTGAGATCTCCTTTTCTGCATACGATTAACATGATTATTACTAAATGTGCTAATATAATAATATACACATTATAAAAATCTCTTCAATGAAACGTTTGAGTGGTTTCATTTTATAATCACTTCACTCCCCCAAAGTTTAAAAGATTTGAACTACAAATAGCAGTACGCATAAACCTACTAGTTAATTACTTGGGTGAGATTCTGGAGAAACTCAGCCTGTATATTTTGTAGACGAAAGACAAAGCATATTCGAAAATTCAAAATTTCTGTTATTAATGCCCTTAACACCTGCATTCTACCATAGCGTAATTAGGATAATATAGCACATTTGAAAGCTTTTATCCGATCAGAGAAATAAAATATCCACAACTGCTTTGCTTGTAAATATGAGCTTATACATACATACATAAAATAGGTACAAACGAAAAACGTATAATGTGATGCACGATTGCTTTCCGTGTTAAGTTAAATTTTAAACTATACAAAATAAGTACATAGTACGCACATTGTATATACTCCTATAAAATTGGGATTTTGTAGTGATTGTTTTCTACGATTTTCTCTTCCAAAAATATCTTACTAAGCTTTTTTAATTGAATGATATTCCATTTAACGTTTCCCCATACAGAAATCGTGTATGATGTACAAATTAGCTACGCGGTTGGGTGAAAGCTTAATACACGTAGAAATTTTGGGGGACATGAACCAAAGGTATTTGCGTAAATTATGTATATTTGATTGTGTAGGATTTTAAGACAATTGTCCATCAGCTTCTATTTTAATTATTTGCCCGGTGATATTGATTTTTTTCTGGGGAACCCTGACTTTGAAGGTCATAATTAAGGTAAAAGGCCTGGGGTCAGAATTGGCTTGGTGAACACAGTAGTCCAGCAAACAAAGTACAATTAAAATAACATTCAAGAATTCCAGCTACACTGAATAATAGCAAAATACAATTAATTTGACAAGTATCACGAATCACGATTGACACATTTAAAAATGCTTCAAACCTCCGCCTTCTCATAATCTTATTCGTCCTCATCCTACTAATCGAGTTCGAGTTCATTGCAAATGTAAAAATTATGCAACGTACAAAAATTTCCATGAGAAAATCGTCGTCGCATAAATTGATTTCTTGTAACTTTTTTCCTGTTATGGGACATCACCCCAATATTAAATAAAAAATCCTACGAAGTTCGTTCGTAACACGCAAAGGAAATACATATATACACCAGCATACACACAAACAATGGGCAACACCGTAGCTAATAACAAAGGGAAAAACATAAATACTCACACTGAATACGATATTAAAAGTTGTAGGATTATGAAGGCCCCGACGAGGATGATTATGTATAGCTACAAATAATTAAAAATAAAAGAACTCTGAATATTGCACTTGGGTATATAATGTAAGTACTTACTTCAAATACACTCGTCATCGAATTTCCTTTGATTGCATCTGAAATGAAAACAAAAGGGGGATCCTGTTATCGGTTATCATCAGTAGTCAGTATCCATATTGTAACGCCAAACCATATCTTACTCATAGGAAAATAGGAATCAGACATAATATAGTATCCTTAGCATTTTTATAAGTTCCTTACCTTATCTAAAGGCTATATATGTACATACCCATTAAAAGCAGGTAAATAAAACATCGTCACATGTGGTCAATCACGTACACTATTTAAGGTCAATCTTTGTTTATATTATTGTTTTCACTTTCCTTTTAGCAGAAAGTATACGTTGTACTTTGTACATAACATAACACGTACAACTTTATATTTGGTATTGAACATGAAAGGAAATTAAAAATTGGTAACAGAATTTAATGCTGAACTTTATCCCTATAACCTGTATTTTACCATGTGCCCACCTTGTACAATCATATACCTAAGAATAAATACTTTTTTTTGTTTATCCATAAATTATCTTAGTACCAGCACCTACTATCAGCTGACGACCTTTATCATCAGGCACTATTTGACCTTTAACAATTGACTAAATAATTTGTTTCAATCTTAACAGTATACGTATTTCAATTACTTGACTAGACACAGTATAACACGTACCAGAAGTTCCAAAAAGTGTTGCTTACAATAAGTTCTTCCAAACGTCTTGTTTTGCTAAGGTTAAGTCCCTTGATCACAGGTCACGTAGTTTAATCTGCAATATTAACTAATTTAATTTATGTAATGAAAAACTGGACGGACAAATAAACCGAAGTATGACATGGTCCATCTTGAAGTATGCTTAAAAAATGCAAACAAAAAACATTAACATATAGGTACATATGCTAAAATCAATTTGAGCAATTTACCTGAATAGCCAGGTGGTTAAGGTATAAATGATCACATTAATTGAATCCTTCAAAATCGGTTTTCATCCAATTATTGCCGTTCCGGTTTGAAACTGGTTATTATTTGAACTTTGAAAACGGGGGAGAAAAAACTAGAAAATTCACGGCAGTTAAAACTGGCAAGAATAACTCAAGAAAAACTTCAACTGACCTCGTTGACCTGAACAGAGCCGATTGTCGACGTCTTCAGCCAATCACTTCCTGCTTCATTCGCTTCTATCAAATTTCATTTGAACCTGTCTAAGCCAGGAATTTTTGCGCTGCGAAAATGTATAGAAAATATCCTACATGGAAAACTTAATTTTCCGCAGAACCACAAAAAAGTATAACGGTAACATTTCAAGTGAATAAACCAACAAACGGCACAAAAATTTCAAAACCGGAGCCGTGATTGGTACAGACAAGCCAGAAAAGTCCAATTATAATTTTATTTAACTGTGAATGAAAACTGACTTTTACTCCTAATCTTTATATCATAAAGTGCTCTACCACATTCATTGTAATAATTATTAGTGTATTAATATAAAATATGAGAGTATTATTTGACATTATTTTGTACTAATTCCCTCTTTTTTTTTTGTTTAATGATTTAAAGTTGGCGGTGGGTCAGCCGGGTCAGTATTAGCAAATCGTCTTTCGGAAGACTACAAAGTCCTTGTTCTTGAAGCCGGAGGAGAAGCCAATCCTTTACACAGCATCCCGGTCCTCTCTCTCCTTTTGCTGAATCTTCCCCATGTGGACTGGCAATATTTTACTACCCCCCAGAAAGGAGGCTGTTTGGCGATGAATAATCGAGTAAGTTTTGAAATACAAGTACCAAAATTAAAAAAATATATATCAGTTGTGAATCTATTTTCTTATCTATTTTGATCTTCATCAACGTTACCAACTTTCAAAAGTTTCACTTTAATGGGTATAGATTTTTTTTTTAAATTTTACGTTTGGTAAAGGGAAACCGGCAAGAGACTGTTGTAGGAGCTATTTTTAACGATGTACTTACTTCGACTAACCTTTACTATATTCTCGCTTTTGTTCTTGATGATGAGTTTTTAATGGCATGAGTTTCATTTTCTTTTACGTGCTTGTAAACTTAATTGACTGTCTCCAATCACAGCGATGTGCCTGGCCTAGAGGGAAAGCCTTGGGAGGAAGCAGTAACCTCAATTTTATGATCTACATGCGTGGACATCCCTATGACTTCGAAACTTGGGCCAATATCTCAGGTGATCCTCGATGGAGGTACGAGAATGTTCTTCCCTTTTTCAAAAAGTCCGAGGATTATCAAGGAGACTGGGATAACCGTAAGTTTTTGGAAAATGCGATATAAAAGCAAACCATTCGATTATTTACCAGGAAGGAAGTCTAATTTTGTATGTTTCAATTGTTAATATAGCCCGTTACCATGCTCATGGAGGAAATCTCAAGGTAGGTCAGCCGCCGTACAAAGGAATGGCGGAAATGTTTTGCCAAGCCACCGGCGAATACGGAATCCCTCGAACGGATTTAAATGCGGAATTTATTGAAGGTTGGAAATAGTCTTTTACATGTATTTTCCAGATGATTATGAAATTATGATAAACATCGTTTAAAAATAAATTAATTAATATAACGTTCCTTGAATGAAGTTGGAAAATAATAGACGATTTTTCCTTAATTCTAGGTTGCTCTCCCATTTACTACACGCAGAGTAAAGGCAGACGCTTTGGAACATACAAGGCCTTTGTGGAGCCAGTTCGGGACCGAAAGAATTTATTCATCTACAAATTTTCACATGTGGCCCGAGTATGTTAATTTTTTGGTATTATCTTTTGAAAGCCATTTCTACACAAAAATTAATCATATTAAACGGTACCATACATAATGGTCTATGTACTTCTAGTAGTAGACTATTTATTTCTGAATCTGTTCCCTCCTAGATTTTATTTGAAGGACCCGACAATCGAGCGATCGGGGTGGAATACATCCGTCACGGCATATCCAAGAGGGCTTTTGCAAAAAAAGAAGTCATTCTCTCGGCTGGGGCAATGAACTCTCCACAGATTTTGATGCTGTCAGGAATTGGACCAAAGGAACACCTTAAAGAATTTCAAGTATGTGAATGTAAATACTTGTCGAGACATTCAAGCACTTTTGTGTGTCAATAAGCATTACGTATCAATTAAGCGTCATAGGAATTGATCGGTAAAATAATTTCTGTCCTGGGAATGCTAAGTTATAAATGTTATTGACTTTCCGAGGGTTTGCACAAGGTTTGTCTCATCAGCAAGTTTTATTGTAAAAAAGGCAACGTGAGTGTTGTTTGGACACGAAGGAAAGGCTTCGGAGAACAGAATTATAAGAGCACACGGGCACTGGAATAGAGGTGCAAAATGTCCACGAGCAGTAAGTATGTAAAAGAATGCGAGAATGTGAAGCTAAATCTTATATATGCATGTATGTATATGTATATGCCACATTATCTGAGACATGCATTTTTGGTATAGTCGCAAGTCACATTACCCCGACTCAGTCGTCTGCCTTGCTTTTTGTTAACAAAAAAACAAAGTATTTATTATACACAACAGCAACATATATAGGTGTAGGAGAACGCTCCATATGTATAAATGAAATCAAATTATGCATTTTTGATGGAAATTCTTCGAAAAGGAGCATAAACATTAAAATTTTAATTTTAAGCCGTTAGACTTACGAGTAAAACGGATTTTGTCTTTCGTTTACCTTTGCCAGATTCCCGTGAGACTTGACCGTGCAGTGGGCAAGAATCTGCAGGACCATGTGTCTTCTCTTGTTGGGCCATTCTTGGTGGATGCTCCCATCTCCATGATGATGGAGAGAGACGTAAACCTACAATCGGTGGACGAATTTACCAAAGATGGAACTGGTCCCTTGAGTAATACAGGCATTCAGGGCTCTGCCTTCCTTGTATCGAGAGAGGCGAAAGCTCGGGGCCAGTCCGACTGGCCTGATATCCAATATCTCTTCCTGGGAACAGGAGTATACTCGCAGCAAGAAAAGGAAACGTCTAAATCCTTTAACATCCGTCCGGGAATCATGGCTCGTTTTTACAAGAATGCTGTCGGGAAGGATTCCTTCCAGGTGATGAACATGGTCAGTAGACCCTTTACTCGGGGCACAGTTAAACTTCAGAGCACAGACCCACTCATGCCACCGGCTTTAGACGCAAATTACTTTGATGATCCTCGGGATGTTCGGGTTATCGTCGAAGGCGCACAGAGAGTCGTCCACATGGTGGAGAATTCTAAAACCTTCCGAGCTGTGAATGGACGTCTTCACAACGAATCTTTCCCCGGATGTGAACATGTTCGCTTTCGCAGTGACGCTTATTGGGAATGTTTTCATAGACAGTATTCTTTGACGGTATATCATCAAAGTGGAACTTGTGCTATGGGCCGTAGAAATTCTCCTGACGCGGTCGTAGATTCCGAGTTGAGAGTCATTGGGGCGAAAAATCTACGTGTAATTGATGCTTCTATCATGCCCACGGTTGCTACCGGTAATACTAACGCCCCCACTATAATGATTGCAGAAATGGGAGCTAACATGATTAAATCTGCCTGGGCGAAAATCAACGAACTAAACAAATAGTAAGCAGCAAGGTGTCCATGAAAAATTGGTGTCTTCTGGCATTTATTACTAAAAATTAATTTATACAAAAGCCTTGTTAAACAGCAATATCCATCATCACCATTTTGATATTATACCTTCTTCGATGGCATTAGTGTTTCGTTTCTCATGTCCTGCTGCTGCGTTGTATGAAATGTTCCAAGTCATGTAGAATAGTTATTGCCTATTTGTAGCTTTAAATAATAATAGTGGACCACGAAGAGTACCTATGTTGACAAACAGATAAAAATAGAATGTATCTTCACCTTGGATGTGACAGAAGGTACAATTTTACTGTAGTTTCGGAGATGGCTCACAACAAAGCCAAAGTTTACAAATATAAGACAAAAAATGTAGATTATTTGTATCCAGTTACGTTAGTCTTTAAAAATTAGCAGAAAATTCCGTAAATCAACAAAAATACGTCCCAGCACCAAATGCAGACATGTGGGAATTATAAAAACATTCAATACACTTGTCGTCCATAAGACGAGAAGTCGAAATGGCTCTGTTTCCCTGGTGGTATGGAACAAATGTACCTTGTATCAAAATGCAGCAACGAATGTAAACTGACCTTCAAAAACACGACGTTAACTAGTATTTTAAGTTTTTTTTATGACTGCCGACATTGTGCCGATATTTTTATGGTAATACGTAACTGTTATTTTCCGTCCTGGGTTTACAATTGTGAAGGGAAAATGCGTGTAAGAATGATTATGTAAGTCGAGAAAGCAAATAAATGCAAAAAACCGTGTCAAATGAAATTTGTTAAAGATCCCTTATAACAACCTTTTTTTTTTCATATCACGACACCTATGTATAGGTAATAGGTATCTATATATATCTATTCTATACATCTACTATTACATTGCACAAATCTAGCTACGATACAAAACCATCTGACATACCCATACAACATCATTGTTTCAACGATTCCTAAACTATATGCATATCGTAACAACAATAATATAAAATATAAATTAATGCCAGCATCTACCCATTAACCAATTTCTAGTTAATAACATGACAAATAAATAAAATATTACTACATTTCTAAAAATTTAGCCAAATTAATGGCAACAATTTGTACACTACTGAGTTTTAATATTTAAATCCCACACTTAAGAAAAGTAATATTTAAGGTTTCCATATTTTAACGCCTGTGATATGGAAAAACTACCGTAAGTTTCACTAAGAACACAGCCGACTCTTCGTTTTAACTTCAGCACGACGAGGCGTCGGAGCGGAGATATCCTAATTGTTGACTTTAGATAACTAATTGCTTGACTATAGATAACTAATTGCTTGACTTTAGATAACTAATTGCTTGACTTTAGATAACTAATTGC